>NMRB01000097.1:648406-684692 GCA_002633025.1 Notospermus geniculatus
CCCCCCCCCCCCCACACACACACACACATAAATAACCCAGAATCTGAACAAACAGACTGAAATTGATCCTAGAAACTGTGAAATTGGCAGGCCTAATTTTTCTTTTCTTTCTTCTTTTGTTGCAATGTTCTCTTGCAGTGAAAAATTCGGAAAAACATTATGAAATGGACAGGACCAGTGGCAGAGAGCAATTCACAATACAATATCCAATGTTTGGAATATTCATTGCTGAAATGAACACACTCTGTCAGAAGCTGATGAAAGCAACACGTGTTTTTGTTACAGTGTACTCAGTTAGTTACATTGTAGATGAATTTAGACCCCATCCATCATTATTGTTTACAGAAGTTGACAAAAATCTAATCTAAAGTTTCATACCAGAGGAAAGACTAGACTCTAAAGAAGAAGTAGCAACCTTGATATTTTATGCTGAAGAACAAGAAACTCCAGATCTCATATTCACCCTTTCAGACCTCATGTTCACCCTTTCAGACCTCGTGTTCACCATTTTAAACTTCTTCTTCACCTGTTTAGACCCCATGTTCACCCTTTCAGACCACATGTTCAGATCCTGGGTAATCCCTTTCAGATCCTGTCTCCACACTTTCAGTCCATGCGTACCCCATTTCAGACCTGACATTCACCCATTCAGACCCCATGTTCACCCTTTCAGACCCAATGTTCAACCTTTCAGACCTAATGTTCACCCTTTCAGACCTCATGTTCACCCTTTCAGACCCCTATTCACCCTTTCAGACCCTATGTTCAACCTTTTAGACCTCATGTTCAACCTTTCAGACCTCATGTTCAACCTTTCAGACCTCACGTTCACCATTTCAGATCTGTGATCACCCTTTCAGACCCCGTTGAAGTTCACCATTTCAGACTCCTTGCTCACCCTTTTACACCCAGTGTTCACCCTTTCAGATCTTGCGTTCACCCTTTCAGACTGTCTGTTCACCTTTTCAAATTCCTTAGTCACCCATTCAGCCCGATGGTCAAGGTTAAGGCATCAAAGCTGAACTTAATGCACCACCGACGACACCTCATATCCGATCGCATAACTTGATCATTTAAAAGTTCAAATTTCATCCATAATACACGAACGTGCCATGTCGGGATTAGTTTCTGATGTTCCTCATGGGACACCGTAGAATGACTCATTTTTACCAGCAGTATTTTCTGCTGTGGTTCAAGCCTCAGTTCAAGCTCAATAGTTTCTACACAGACCGTGACCAACCCCTCATCTGAGGGCTTAATTACCAAGGACTAATCAACTGTAGGGTTAATTAGTTCACATCAATGGACAATTTCACTGATAGGTGGTTCCATTTAAGCACAATTTACTGCCGTGCACTGGTTTACTTTTTGCGCATAAATTTCTTGAACGCGTTCATCAGAAGATGAGACAGCTCTAAAGAGTGATTAAGCCCCCTTGAACATAATTAAACACCGTCTGATAAATTTACAGTATAATGGTGAGACAGGGGGTAATTTCGCAATTAGTCATTGTAATTGAAAACATCATAATTTGAGGCTGAGCAGAATACAGCATACATTGTGATTTGTTAAAAATATTTCATCGCCAGCCAAATGCCAAATATGGCATATGTAAATTGGGGCAAATTTTGGGGGCAAATTTTTGTAATGTGCAGCAGGAGTAAACTGGAGTGCCCAGAGAAAACCTGTGCTGTCAAAAAGAATCACTGTAAAATCTCCCGGTGTGCCAAGGTCAAGGTCACAAGCCAAGGACATGTCGCCTAAATGTTTTTACTTCAAATAATGACAAGGAATTTGTCCCATTAATCTAATCTCGTGGCGAGTTTATACTTCATTACAAACCCTGACTAGATTAGTGTGGTTGCCATGAGCTCGCATCAGCAGCCTGCAGAACAACAGTGGTATGATTATAATTCTAAACCACCTTGGTCACAGTGAGCCTTGTTTTCAATGGATAATGCATTAGCCTCGTTTTAACCACACCGGGCTTTGGTGTCGCAACCAAAACCGCCGACCATGTGTTTCTCGCTTCGAGCATTCAGAGAGGCGGTGCAAAGAATATGGGCGAGATTTATACTCACTGACCTATCCCAAGAATGTTTTGTATCATAAGCTACACATCCTGCGGAAAATCCGTTGAAGAAAGCGCCCTGCTGTCTCATTTCGGCTCCTGCAGCTTGTCGGGCCTAGCACTGCACACCGATGTACACGATGTAGGCACGACGTACATGTTGTTACACAGTGACGTCGCGTCATCGACGTAGCGTCATCCGCGGAGCCGGATGCCGGGTCGGATTGACTCTGAACATCTCAAAATAGGCCTATTTGCAATCAAATCGCACTGAACTGAATAGGCCTATGAATGTTTTAGTGCCAGAAAGGTTTATGGAAAGGTGGTTTAGAATAGAAATTGATACCTCACTGTCGGTATTGGTCGTCTCACCAAACCCGCTCGGGTGGAGCTGTCATTCCGACCTAAACCCTCGGCGAAGCGCCTCGGGTTTAGGTCTGCATTTTAGCTCCACCCTCGCGGGTTTGGTGAGACAACCAATACCTCCAGTTCGGTATCAATTCCTTAAACCAAGGTCATGGTTCAACGTAACTATCAGGGTTCACAGCAACAAGTGCTGGGACCAAAAAGGTCCAGGCACAATGGATAATAACTCATGGCATTCTCCTATTTGACAAGGTCAAGGTTGAAGTCTCAAGGTCACAGTTACAAGTGCAAGGTCAAAGTTTTTCATGTTAAAAGGGCAAGATAGAAATCTTAGGTGCAGGTCACAGTTTTTCCAGGTGAAGGCCACAGTTTTCCACATCGAATTTGTAAGGTCAAAGTCTCAGGTCAAGGTCAGTTTTCATAAATGCAAAGTCAGAGTCTCAGGTCAAGGTCACAGTTTTTCATCAGTGCAAAGTCAAGGTCAGTTTTTCATAAGGGCAAGGTCAAGGTCACAGTAGTTCAAAAGTGCAAGGTCAAGGTCACAGTAGCTCATAAGTGCAAGGTCAAGGTCACAGTAGTTCATAAGTGCAAGGTCAAGGTCACAGTGAGTAGTTCATAAGTGCAAGATCAAGGTCAAGGTCACAGTTTTTCAAAAGTGCACATCTTCTTGTAATGCTGAGTTGGAACCACATAATCAGGCCCATGAGCCGAGTACGGGTCCTGCTGGTGACCCAGCAATCTGATGTCAAGGTCACCTTCCTCTTGCAGATATTTTGCAGCAGAGTATATTGGTGAAATACCAATTGCGACCTAGCATAATTTCAACTCGAAAGAGTATACTGTATAACGCATCATCGCACCGAGATCACACCCCAAACAAACAAACATTTCTATAATGCCACCGTCTCCGTAATGAGCCGGTTTCTGGCCGGCAAATTGAATTTCGGCGACAGTTTGGCCTCGTTACAAAACCTTTATCTAATTATTCCACTGTGTTGGATGTTCGTCACCTAAGATTATCGGCCGACATGTCTCACGAGTGCATCGGAATAATGCGGCGAAGATATCATCATTTCATCATCGCAGACAAAATCGTCCCCTCAAGATTTCAAGAGAGGCAGCGCCGAGGTGGGATTGGGCAAACTACAGGGCGTCACGGAAGTGTCAGATATTGTCATTTTACTGGACCTGACGAAAAACAGATTTCTGGGGTGATGGGATACTCTTGCGGCACTCTCCCGGGGAACAGTTACATCAGACATCAGTTACAGTACAAACCCTGATGAACCATTCTCCTTACAACGTGTTCAGAATTAGCTATCACCTGGTAATGCTGATATGCGTGGCAGTCTAGGAAAACCTCTTGGATGTTGCATTCACATTTGAGGAAAGTGTAACGGCATTTGTGAACCCGCACATTTCAATAGCTGAAATGTACATGTACTACGTAACAGGTAAACAGTAGCAGATCAATGCACAGCAATCTGACAACCCTTGTTGATCATTCAGCGACATCTGACGGGTTGTCCTAGACCGCCACACACATGCTCTAAGTGCTGTGTGATATTGGGACCATTGATTGGCTGTGGCGACACAAAATTCTTGGGAGTGCCCTCTTGTGGTAAAATTCAGTATAAATCCACTACAGGTCAGGGGGCGTATAATCCATTGAAGAAACAGCCATTTTCTGCACACAACTGTGCACATAATAGCACAAAAAGCGCTATTACTCTAATCAACAACATTCCAACCAATCGCCAGTGAAGATACTGCTTCTACCATGAAGGGCCAAGTATAGTTGGCTAGTACAAGGACCCAAATGCATAATATACATAAATTATGCAAATATAACTCTGCCACCTATTGACAGCTAATTCTGAAATCACTGTACGGGAGTGAAAATTTAGTTTGCGAGGTTTTCCCCTACCTGTATGTACGAGTAGTATCCATATGAATATTGAACCTAGCACGTAGTGCTGTATGTTGTACAACCACGATTTCGTTCGTGAAGTTCGTCTTATCTGGCAGCCGCACATGATGTCCATGTTACGGAACTCATGGACTTCTAATCTGAAAAGATAGAAGAGGTGGAAAAATTTAGCAACTTTTTCAGTTTTTAAGGGAAAGCTTAACTCTTTCAGCCCTACGGACGGATATATCCGTTCGCCAAAATCATTCTCAAATCCTATGAACGAGTATATCCGTCCACCCCTAAACCCAATTTTCTACAAGATAGGATTGGGTAAAAAGTTTTTTTTAAATCCTGAAATATTGCTTTTTTTCAGAAAATCACCTAGGATGTGGGAGTCGTGGTGAAAAAATTGCCGAGGGCTGAAAGAGTTATGATTTGTGTAGACTGGGAACATCTTTCCACATTCAGAGTAACAAAACCTTGTTAGACAAATGTGACCCGTGACAGCAAAATGACTGAGAATGCACGCAGAAAAGACCCAAGGTGAACCAACGGTTTGTTGATTTCGGCATTGTGTTAGTGAAATTTGACTTTGTCCATTTCTGTAATTGTTCTCTGGGGGTCATCTTGGTTGGGTGTTCTTTTCTGCGCATTCCCACTCATTTCGCTGTCACGGGTCACCAATGTTGTCTAGCGCATACAGGGAAGAATTTTTCAACATGTTCTTCAAATGTTGCTATAATTTGTTGGCCAGTGTATACAAGGTCAAAAGATCATATTGCACAGGAATAATACAAATGTTGCCAGTGTAGTTGCACGGCTTTTGTCGGAAACATGGAAGGGAATAGAGCGGAAATCCAACCAATTTCTACCCAACAACATTTTTTTCGGTGACCTCATGTTGGACAATTCATTCAAACTCATTCTTCAAAGTAATGGGAACGAAAGAAACAAACGCGAAATCCACAATGAAAGAATATGACAAGCCGCACGCTAAGCGTGGCAAATAACCAGGTTTTCGAAGTGGACTAGTGAATAAAATGAAATGGTGCATGGACTATATGCTCACCTGGGTGGACATACATGTAATAGTTTTGTGACAGATGAAGGTACATATCAGTTATGAGCAATCTGGGTGAAGTCATTTCTGAGTTATTTTTTGGGTTATGCCACCTGGTGGCCATATTTGATGTCCATTCAGGCCGAAACTTCACATGCACATAAATGTCATCGAGAGGGAGCCATATAGCAAATTTGAGCACTCTTGGTCAAGTCGTTCCTGAGTTATAGCACTTTGATGATTTNCGTTTTTAAGTTATCAGGCGGACAAGAGAAAAGCAGACGCCCGGACGCCCGACCGCCCGACCGCCCGAACGCCCGCCACTTTCGGTAATTTAATAACCAGGACTTTCTTCGAAAACCTGGTTAAAAAACAGGGACCGTCTCCAAATGTCACGAAAGGAAATAATTTCAAGCAGGATACATCAGCACTGCTGAAAACTTTCTGAAAAATTTTCCATCAAATTTTTCCCCCGTGATGGTATCCTCCATTCTCTTTATCCCATTTCTCAACCTCTCACAAAGTCCTCAAAATCTGACCAATAAATATGAAATTTCGCTCGTCGACGCCTCATATCGTGCCGACCCGCGTTACCAATACGCCATCAAGTTGAAGGAGTTGAAACATTTCTTTGAGTGCCGCGATCGGTGGCGAGATCAAGCGACTTCCCGATGAATTTTGAATTTAAATCATGTTCGCGAGCGACCGAGTTGTTGACTTAATAGACAGAAGGACCGCGAGAAAATGGAATCCATATAACTAGAGAGCTATTAGCATAGTACATTTCATCTTGGTAATAGTTGATGAAAGACCAGAGACAAGCCTTTTATACAGTATAGGGCAGATTCCAATATCCACTAGCCCTTTAACTCTGGAAGGACCACAGATGAATATATTTGCTCTAAATACTTATTTACTAACTAGAAATGCCACAATTGATGATTGTATGCCCCTGCTCCTCAAAACAATCTGCCATGCAGAAGAAACTGTTTGGAATACAAAATCCAAGATGTCCGCCTGGCGGCCATATTGAGTATCAGATCACATCCAAAATTGATACCAGAAGGGCAACTCTTGCAACCCAACCTGCTAGCCTAAATAAATTGGGCATCCCATTCTGCAGTTGCAGTCCAGAATACAAAATCCAAGATGTCCGCCTGGTGGCCATATTGCAAACTGGATCGCAGCTGAAATATTTAGGGCAAGTCCCCCAACCGACCCTGCTATGGTACAGACATATGAAGTCAATTGGGCATTCTCAACCACTCTCCAGTTACATGGAATCCAAGATGTCTGCCTGGCAGCCATATTGAATCAGATCACTCCCAAATTTTATAGAGAATTTCCCCAACCCAGGCTTGCAATCTGGAAATAGGACAACTTTTAAAATCAGACATCACAATGACAAGTAATACATCGACAATTCCACCTCAAAATTGACGAAACACAACCTTGATAAATACATAGAACTAAAACCACAGGGCCGTCGAAGTCATCTTTAAAAATTCTCACATCAGATGCAAACCGCATTTCAGGGAAGCAATTCCTCAAGTCAGAATCAAAGATATGTAATTTATGTTTTTTTTAGAAATAACTGAAGTGTACTTAACGATGAAAGCACGAAGAGCCTCAAGCTCAGAAGACGAATTCATCAAGTGTGATCTTAATGTGAATTTCTTGTACAACATTTTTAAATTCCAACATATTTTTATATCAAGCTGTACTAGGAAGAGCTATGAGCTCTCCTAGCAATATCTTTACATGCAGGTGTCAGAGAGTGCAGTTCAGTACGTGCAGCGAATCGGTCATTTTTTTCTGCGTTGCTGATGGAGTAGGTGCTATGTGTGTGAACTGCAACACAGTGGTAAATGTTCTGAATTGATGTATGGGCTGTCAGATTGGAAATATTCGCACCTCAAAAATTCATCTATTCAATCCATTGAATAGTTAATCAAACAATTGAATAGTTGTATAATACAATCCACCCATTCTCATTCAATCCATTGAATAACGCACTTATCGACTCAACCAATCATGCCATTGAATAATGCATCAATCCATCGATTCAATTTGTCATATATACTCCTTGATGTAATCCATTTAACACTTCAGCTCTCAATCCATTCAATACATCACCAATCCATTCAATACATCACCAATCCATTCAATACATCACCAATCCATTCAATACATCACCAAACTATTCAACACATCACCAAACCATTCAATACATCGCCAATCCATTCATTCGACATTCAGTCCACAATCCCACTAATTCATCTCTTCAAATTCAATCCATTGAATATTTTAGCAACCATTCCATTCAACATTGAATCCACAATATCACTTATTCATTCAATTTCAACACTCAATTCATTGAATATTTCACAAACTGATTAAGCATTGAATAATACACCACCAGAGGCAATCACTATCCTGCAGTTGCCACAAGTCCTCAGCTGTGTAGCACTGTCCTAGTAGAAGTTGTGTAGCACTGTCCCAGTAGAAGTTGTGTAGGACTGTCCTCGTAGAAGTTGTGTAGCACTGTCCAAGTAGAAGTTGTGTAGCACTTTCCTCGTAGAAGTTGTGTAGCACTGTCCTAGCACAAGTTGTGTAGCACTGTCTAGTAGAAGTTGTGTAGCAGTGTCCTGGTGGAAGTTGTGTAGCACGTTCCTCGTAGAAGTTGTGTAGCACGTTCCTCATAGAAGTTGTGAGGCACTGTCCTAGTAGAAGTTGTGTAGCACGTTCCTCATAGAAGTTGTGAGGCACTGTCCTAGTAGAAGTTGTGCAGCACTGTCCTAGTAGAAGCTCTGTGGCGCTGTCCTAGTAGAAGTTGCAGTAAAAATTTAAAGCTTACCCTTACAGTATAGTGGTCCCAGTAGAATGCAGTCTTTCTGAGTAGCACCAGCAGCACACAGGGTTTACTCACAGACCTTGCTCGCTGAGATTTCTGAACCTGTGCTACTACAAAAGCTTTGCAGTGTCGTGACGGATCCAGGTGTAGACTTGCCGAGTGGCACCAATAAAAGGCATGACCATCAGAACAACCTCATCAGAACAACCTACACTACAGTGAGACAGCAGAAGTTTCAGACTTGGATAAGGAGGCGGGAGAACTGTTCCATTATCGTGAAGGACAAACCAGGATGAGATACAACTCCAGTTATCATATCATCTCCATATGGGACTATTGGATCGAACAGATTGCCGATAGCGGGATGTTTCTTTCGCCAGTCCTAATTGGTTGATAGGGTTATGACTGAAGAATGATAACAGGGCTGTGGGAAACTGGAATCGGGTTCGAAGGTAACAAGATTTCTCTGAATCGTTTATTTGGCCTACGTTTGAAGTTTTGGGCCAGGGCGGCAGAGTTGGCAAAGACCTTGACCTGAAACTAAAGGCGCTGCTTCACGTGAGAATCATTTATAAGGCCTATGTTTGGAGTTGTGAACCGGGACTAGGACGTTGGCAAGGTCCTTGTCTTTTTGAAACTGGGGTACAGTTCGGCATACCAAGTTCAGCAGTGGGCAATTTTGAACTGCCGCCTTGACGTCTACGACATGTAAGGCTGCATCAACATTTTCTCATGAAAATTAGCTTTTTAGAATTCGCCTTTGTTGGCTTCCTGACAGCTCACACAGAGACCAATGATGAAAACAACTGTCCACAGTTTTCTTGGCTGAGTTGCCCATACAGAGTCATGTGGAGCAGTACCTTAAGGCCTCACGGGAGTGACAGAAGAAAATCTCTTCGAAAAGGACCCAAACTTTTACAGCAAGATGAAAATCCTGTTTTTTTCACCACGCTCATGATGAGTGATACTTTAACACTCATAAAATCTCAGACAATGACTGAGATGCCACCATGGAAATACATATTTGTTATAGTTCACACTTTATGGCCGACGGACAGGTTTATGTTGGTGTAAAGACGTTACAACCACACCATAAAATGTTATGGCGGCCGCTACGTCTCCAACTGAAGTGTTATTTATACATTTCATTTGCTTTGTTTGACCGCTGGTCAGCTCCAGGCAGGATGACAGATTGTGGAGAAAGTGAACAGTTGGAATAGTGAATTGTAAAGGTGCCCACAGGTCGACATTGCGTCTTGAAGCAACTCACGGCAACTAGCTTTCCGGCGATGGACGCAACTCGGCGTGACTAATCAGTTGCCGATTTTGTCGACCTGAGCACGCTTGCGTCTCCGAGCAACTGCCGGATGCATCATGAGCGTGCTGTTCGAGGTATAACTGCCAGTTGCTCCGAGTTCCTCTCAAGCGCTGAAATGTTGACCTGTGCGGGTTCACCTGGAGAAAGCAGTCATTTTGGAGAACCAGGGCCATATTTATGAAGCCTCTGCAACTTTGCCAGCACACAAAGTATTAGACTTTTCCACCAGGGCAAAGCCAAAGCAGCCCTGGTAAGTATGGAAGAGGCCATCTCGAGCTACTCATGTTCCTGACTTGGATGGGGTCTTTCACTTGCCCTTGCAAAGGCACAAAGGTACAAGGCATCATGGCTTACCGTAAAGAGTCAGGCATGGTTAATCCCATATGCCCAGGATTTGAACCCTGGACCTGCCACTTGCTATTTCATGTGAACTACCCCATAATTTGTACGTAGGCACAATAAGCCCAGCAAAATATTCCAAGCTAAGTCAGCAGCCACGTATTGCTACAACTCAAAAGATGATGGCCGCTTGTTTAAGAGCCCAGAAATACCGACACACAAACGTTACAACGGCAAAGCCAATTAAAACGGCAGCCAAGATGTCAAAAGTGTCGCTGGCCGATTCCACGTTGTTTGATTTCCACTCCATGTAATTCATATCCTGGGAGGGTATTGTTTCTCTCAAGGACACTTGAATGGTAATGAATACTAGACGCTAGCGTATTTGTTCTGGCGTAAAATGGCGGGTGTGGTGGTGACCTTACACTTAGGGCAATTTCCTTGAAATGCCCAAGGTGCATTTTCCCACAAATCAGAAGGGGTTCGTGCAAGTCCCTGTTATGTGTTTTTTTCCAACAGGGCCAAAGTCAAAGCATTATTGGCCCCGGTAAGTATGGAAGAGGTCATCTCAAGCTACTCATGTTGCTCACTTGGATGGGGTCTTTTACTTGCCCTTGCAAAGACACAAGTACAAGGCACCACGGCTTACTATGCAATGGATGTGAGGAGCTGGGGATGATGCGAAGAGCTAGGATGACAGCTTACTGTCCCATGCAATGGATGTGAGGAGCTAGGGATGATGCGAAGAGCTAGGATGACAGCTTTACTGTCCCATGCAATGGATGTGAGGAGCTAGGGATGATGTGAAGAGCTACATGTGAAGAGCTAGGATGACTGCTTACTGTCCCATGCAATGGATGTGAGGAGCTGGGGATGATATGAAGAGCTAGATGTGAAGAGCTAGGATGACAGCTTTACTGTCCCACAATGGATGTGAGGCGTTGGGGATGATGTGAAGAGCTAGATGTGAAGAGCTAGGATGACAGCTTACTATCCCATGCAATGGATGTGAGGAGCTGGGGATGATGTGAAGAGCTAGGATGACAGCTTACTGTCCCATGCAATGGACGTGAAGAGCCAGGGATGATTAATCCTACACGGCCAGGCTGGATTCGAAACAGGGACCTGCCGCTTGATAAGTCATCTCCTCCCACACCTGAAGAGCCAAAGCCAAAGCATTTACGGGAAAGCCGTTTACCCGTTTTTTACTCACAAAACATCGGCTTTGATACAACAGTGTGAATTTTCTTCAAGCAGGTGTTAGGAGTATCAAATTGAATTACAAACGGTATCACATGGCAAAGGTATGCTAAGATCTCTAGCTACAAAGAAGGCATCACTGCTCAGACAGTATATAAACATTCAACAATCAAATAAGATAAACATATCAGGCCTGAAAGTAACTGTCAGGATTTTTGTACACTTTGCATTCAGAATGGTGAGACTGACTTGTATCACCTGTAGATACTTGTTCCCATAAGAAACGTAGAGTCCGAATTTTTCCAATGGCATTTTTTTCAACTTTCCTAAATGCCATGAGGCCAGGGACAGACTGGACTTGACCAATTTGGATTCTCACTGGTCGGTCAGGGAAGTCGATGTGCTGTTGCGTACATGCCACTCATCTCTGTGAGTTTATGTTTGCAACACGGCTCAGACAGACCGTTCTCAAACTACAAAGATCTGCGCACTTCTGCCAAAATCTCAACCACAACCTCGGTCTGAAACTGAATGATGTAACGCAGACAACCCCACGACAGTGATGGTGAAGATGTTGCATCTGCCTTGACCATTGCTAAATCATGGCTGGCGTCCCGTCACCCAGTTTCAGATCGAGGTTCTGATTGAGATTTCGGTGGAAGTGAGCAGATCTGCAAATTCAAGAATCGTCATATTTCCAATTTTGTATGTGTGCTGTCAGCTGCAGGAGAGCAAGTCAGTGAAACTATCTCACAGGTATGAATTGCAATGTGTGCTGCCAGTTTTCAAGAAAGCTTAAAAAAATTTGGTGGAATTCCAATTATAACAAGCCTCACCGGTAGGCCTAATTCTTAGCCCAATATACCTGAACGCGTTACCTTTTTGTTGTTATCTTACACATCTCAGATTTTTTATCAATGGCAAATGCCCCTGAGCCGTTACGACCCGTCACAATCACACGGAATTCCCAACGGCAGCAACAGTCACTCGTGAAAAAATCACATTACCGCCCTCTTTTGATTATCAACGTACCTAATGATCATCGCTAATGACAACAAATGTAATCATCATCTCCATCTTGGGGAGGTAGGAAAATTTGATAACGGGTGTCGCCAGTTCTTCGGCGGATGGAATTCGATTAGTGCGACCAGAGTGTCTGCGTTATTTTTCTGAGATGGAGGCTAATGGAGTGGTTGTCTGGGGGACGACAGCCTCGTTTCTGGTCTGGGATTTTGCTTAGCGTGGTTTCCTCTCATGATTTGTTTGGCTTGGTTTGCTCTTGGGTCTGGGACTTGCTTTCAAGTCGAGTACTTGGTGGTTTGGCGTGCTTTCAAGTCTAATATTTGATGGCTTGGTTTGCTTTCAAGCTTGATTTACTTTCAAATTTAATTTTTGATGGCTTACTTTCAAGTCTGTATTTGATGATTTGCTTTGCTTTTAAGTCTAGAATTTGATGGTTTTGCTTGCTTTCAAGTCTAGTATTTGGCATTTTGGCTTGCTTTCAGGTCTAATATTTGATGGTTTGGTTTGCTCTCAAGCCTGGGATTTGATGGCTTGCATTGCTTTCAAGTCTAGAATTTGATCATTTTGCTTGCTTTCAAGTCTAGTATTTGGTGTGTTTTCAAGTCTAGTATTTGATGGTTTGGATTGCTTTCAAGTCTAGAATTTGAAGTGAAGTTTCAACTGTGTTTCACTGGGGACACAGGTCCATCTACCAAACTTCAAGTTCAGGACTCCACCCTGAGATAAGAAACTGCATAAGCAACTTGCTCAAGGTCACCAAGCAAGGAATCTCCTCAGAAGTCTCACCGGCTGACACATGCAACCACATACCCCTCTGCCAGTGTATCGTGTCCAATGTCCTCACCATTTGAATATGGCATGCTCGGCTGAATAAGTTTCAGTATCTCCCTTCCACAGGTTGTCTGGGTCCTCCATATTGTAAATTACATGTAAACATTTGAGTGATTGGCAAACAGGGAATTTCTGATTATCCAGTAGTGGTATTGGGGAACACAGAGTTACAGAGCCTGAAAGGAGGGTTTAGATTTAACTCATCTGCCCCAGCGTCCAGCAGACGGTATCATCTATTGACGAATTCTCCCATCCCTGGTTTTGACTGAAAAAAATTTGAAGAAAGTTTGTTCCTTTCAACCATCTGAAGAATGTTTCTTCAAATTCTTTCCAATTCGTTTCCATGGCTATCAGAAAACATGACAAAGTCTGAAAGGAGGGTTTACTCAGTACATTTAACTCATCTGCCTCCAGAATCCAGCAGACGGCATCTTCCGTTGAAGTTTTTTCGCATACCACAGTGTTGGAAAACACAGAGTTACAGAGCCTGAAAGGAGGTTTTAGATTTAACTCATCTGCCCCAGAGTCCAGCAGATGGTATCATCTATTGACGATTTCTCCCATCCCTGGTTTTGATGGAAAAAAATTTGAAGAAAGTTTGTTCGTATCAACCATCTGAAGAATGTTTCTTCAAATTGTTTCCAATTTATTCCATGGCTATCAGAAAACATGACAGAAGATACTGAGTGTATATTTCCAGTGACGCATACTGTTTAGCAACAAAATATGCAACCACCACCAATACAAGGCAAACTTCGTCAATGAAAACCTCCCTTTAATAAACCAGCGCTATTTCTGTCGACAATTGTCGTGGAAACTACGTATATTATGCGAGAAATCGATTGCCAATATCAGACTGCTCATTTTGTTCACAGGTTTCATTGCTCAAGGATATTTTTATTTCTGATTTTTGGGCCAATCCTCAAAGATCAAGAACCTCAGCGTTGTTTCAAAATTGCGCAACGATTTTTCCTAAACACTGAATTTAGACTCGTGTGTTGACTTTGACGTTATAATATACGAAAGCAGAAAGATCAGGGGTGGAGCTTGCACAACGATTAGTAGGCCTACACCCAACGTAGCATAAAGCGCACACCGTCAATATAACACACTTCACCACGAGAAAACTGAATTTAGATGCATAGGTTGATTTTGATGATAACAGCCCTTTTTACACGGAGTTGGGTCGATCCTAACTTATCTCACAAAATTGTACCAAATGGAGTGATAAAATAGAAGAATTTACAGTATTCAAATTGTTACTTTATAGATTCCCAGAGACAGTGTACCTAATATGTAATTTCGGTGATCAATACCGCTGATAAATACCTGTATACAAAGTATTTGATCTCTTTCGATAAATGGATTATGCATTGCGATCAATGCACAGAAAATATACCTGTATTTCAGAACAGGACTGATCGAAGTTTTGATATCTGTAGTGCAGCCCATCACGCTGATAATAGGAGCTGTCAGCGAGTTGACCACTAGGTGTCACTAGGGCCCAATTCAATGCATCTAGCGGACCCAGCCATTATCGATCGAGCAGCGATCATAATAGATTTCCTGTACATTTGGTCCGCTAAGACTGTGCTGCCATCTGTTAGCAATATGCGCGGCTGACTGCTCCTATTGAAGTAAACAATATTGAGTGGGAGCGAATAAAATATTTATACATGTACAGTAGCACCTTTCTTAGTGGACATCTTTGCCAGGAGGACACCTCTCTATTAAGGACACCAAAATTCAGACCCAATTGGTCATTTCTATTCATTTTGACCTCTGTAATTAGGACACCTCTCAATTCAGGACAGCATATGACAGTCCCTAAGGTGTCCTTAATAGAGAGGTTCCACTGT
This sequence comes from Notospermus geniculatus, assembly GCA_002633025.1. Classification (NCBI taxonomy): domain Eukaryota; kingdom Metazoa; phylum Nemertea; class Pilidiophora; order Heteronemertea; family Lineidae; genus Notospermus; species Notospermus geniculatus. The sequence goes on from NMRB01000097.1 coordinate 663,240, forward strand.
ACAGTTGCACCTCTCTTAGTGGACATCTCTGCCAGCAGGACACCTCTCTATTAAGGACACCAAAGTTCAGACCCAAATTGGTCATTTCTATTCACTTTGACCTCTGTAATCAGGACACTCTCAGTGGTAGCTCCCTTTAGGCTGGGTTCACATAGAGCTACACCTAGGCCTACATCGACACGGAGGCAAACACTAAGGTTTCGGGGTCTTGATCTTTTGTGGAGCCATTGTTCGTCGGCGTGTCTGTGTACTGTTTAGCTGTATGTGAATTCGGCCTAATGGACCCCTCTGCCAGGCAGACACCTCTCTATTAAGGACACCAATGTTCCGTCAGACGCCACTGATTTCTGCTTATTTGTGGCCTCTGCAATCAAGGCACACTGAGGGCTTCAAGGAATTGAACCGACAAACATAGAGGTGACAGATGCTGATGTTAGCACTACACCACTTTGACACTGAGTGCAGCACTACACCACTTTACACCACTTTCAGACTCAGTGCAGCACTACACCACTTTGACAGTGAGCACTGAGTGCAGCACTACCCCACTCTGACACTGAGTGCTTTAGAGCACACTTTCGTCACAACTGATTTCTGCTCACTTTGGCCTCTGCATTCAGGCCAAAGTGGGTGGGGCCTTCATAGAACTGAAACCAACAAACCTAGAGGTGACAGACGCCGATGTGAGTACACTTTCATCGTCTGGAGAAATTCTTCATAAAACAATGAGACCCTAAGGTCCCAGACCCTTACTGAACCGTAAACGCAAGGTGTCATCTAATAATCTGATGAATTGTCACAAAATTTATAGAAATTGAATTATCGTTGACAAATTACTAACGGCAACACAGACGCAAGATTGGCCAATCAATACACACTTTATTGATGTCTGCGGGACTGTTCGGCTGACATTATTCCAAAAAGTTACGGGATTTAGTGGCAGATGAGGACTGATGCTTTCTTCACGAGATAGGGCAGTTCTACCCTGCAATGGTAAAAGACATCTCCCTCAAGATCAAGGGGGGGGGGTTTGGTCAACTGGAGTAAAAGCCGAACTCTACACTACTGTGTACTTCAGTAGTAATACTAGAGCCCTTATTTCAATTGAGCGTCTTCCCTCTGATATCCAGATGATATGACCTTATACCACTGCAGGGCAAATGCAGATGTTGTACATTTCCTCCAGGTGGTCCAGTTTCCTCCTACAATTGCTTAAGGACTTAACACTAAATACCACATAAGGCCAATATCATTTGATCCAAAGTGCAGAAAAAAGGTTCCAAACAAATGGTCCGAGGTCAAAAAGTGTTAAAAACAGCCTGAAGGAATCTTTCAGATAAAACGTTAAATTCCATCCAGTGATTGTAAAGGTTGTTCTTTTCTCGATTCTAATTCAATCGAATCTTATCAAGGCATCCCTGATAATCATATCAACGGAAGCTGCCCCCTCTAATTCGATTGTTTAGCACTGATTACACCAGTGTTCGCAGAAAAGGTGACTGTACCGTAAAACCTCCAACGACAGATAGACCGCGCTGTTCTAGGGAAGCTCGTCTAATTGTTGTAGTATTCTAGGAAGGGTTAGTATTGGCGTGGAGTCAACTCGATCTCGCCACTTTGGTAAGCAAGTTTAATATCAGATCAAGAATCAAAAGATCAATATCGACTCCAAGATCAATGAATCCAAAGATGAAGTTCAACTCCAAGATCAATGAATCCAAAGATGAAGTTCAACTCCAAGATCAAAGAATCCAAAGATGAAGTTCAATTCCAAGATCAAGAATCAAAAGATGAAGTTCAATTCCAAGATCAAAGAATCCAAAGATGAAGTTCAACTCCAAGATCAAAGAATCCAAAGATGAAGTTCAATTCCAAGATCAAGAATCAAAAGATCAAGAATCAAAAGATCAATCCAATATCAAGAATCAAAAGATCAAGATCAAGAATGAAAAGATCAAGATTAACACCAAGATCCAAGAATCCAAAGATTCAAAGATCAAATCCAAGATCAAGAATCAAAAGAGCAAGATCAAGAATCAAAAGATCAAGATCAACTCCAAGATCACCAAAGTACCGGTATTCTTTTTTGAAACATCTTCTATTTCAGGAGTGTGAATACTACTTTCGGCACCACAGCAACATCACAGCAACTTTTGTTGACACTACACAAAACTACTGGAAAGACTGCAGAAACCAAACCCGTGACCTCACTGGTACAACGAGAAGAGATATGTTTCAGAATTTGGATATTGTCCTAGTTGATCCAGTCGTGGGTCATCATTATCACTGAAGATTTGGCGCCAGCTCGACAACCGAAGATACGGCAACAAAAGAACTGATCAAAGCAGAGAATCCGCTAAATGAAATGGTCCATGGACCATGTGCTCACTGGGTTGGACATAATAGTCTAATGACAGAGGGAGGTACATATCAGTTATGAGCAATCTGGGTCAAGTCATTCCCAGGTAGGACTTTGATGATTTTCGGGTTACGCCACCTGGCGGCCATATGATCTGATCGGCCATGTCTGATTGGGCTGGAACTTCACATGCACATAAAGGTCATCTGCAGGGGGCCACATAGCACATTGGAGCGCTTTGGGGCAAGTTGTTTCTGAGTTACAGCACTGATGATTTTTGGGTTACGCCACCTGGCGGCCATATTGGATGTCCAATCGGGCCGAAACTTCACATGGACATAACGGTCATCTGCAGGGGCCCACATAGCACATTGGAGCACTTTGGGTTAAGGCGTTCCTGAGTTACAGCACTTTGATGATTTTTGGGTTACGCCACCTGGTGGCCATGTTTGAAGTCAAATCAGGCCGAAATTTGACATGCATGTAAAGGTCATCTAGATGGAGGTAAATATCAAATTTGAGCACTCTGCGTCAAGCCGTTCCTGAGTAATAGCACTTACTTGATTTTCAGGTTACGCCACCTGGCGGCCATATTGGATGTCGAATCGGGCCGAAACTTGGTATTTTTTAAGGTACCCCTCCAATGCATGTTTATGCAAGATATGAAGTTGCTCGGTGAAATAATGACAAACTGTGGCAGGTTCGTCACTTTTGTCGAACTTTGACCTCTGTGACCTTGAAAAGTAGGTCAAATCAAAAACCCGTTATATATGTTATGTATCCTTATTAGCTACACCTCTGATAAAAATTTGGAGATGATCTAGTCATTAGTGCAGGAGTTATTGCACTTTTTGTGTTTTTGGTTTTCGCCACCTGGTGGCCAAACTGAGAGTCGAATGGGACCGAAACTTGGTGTCGCGGGTCATCTGACCTAGGGGTATATATGTACCAAGTTTCAGATCAATAGCTCCAGCGGTTACGAAACGTGCCCTGCTAACGGACAACGACGACGACGACAGACGACGACGGACGACGGACGCATCACCATTGTAATAGCTCACCCAGTGAGCTAAAAATCTGCTGAGGAAAAATAGGTCTGCCTCAAATGGAAAAGGCAATAGGGAGGTTCAGATAACGTTCCGAGTCTCGACTCCGACTCCGGAGGATTTCTTTTTTTAACTACGTCATCAAATACAGCGGGGTTTTCCAAAGCAATGGTGTTTACTCATTCAGGAGAATGAATGGAACCCGCCTGGGTGGTAAATTTCTCACCAACTTGAAAACTCCGTTTTTTAGCACCTCGGAGTCGGAGTGGTAGTTGGACCACATCTTAACCTCGCTAATATCTCCTTTGTGACCACTGGAGGGCAGCACCTTGTTTACTTGCTCTACACATCTGATATTTTTCGAATTTTATATTGATTTTGAGAACTTGCATAAATACGATTACTTATCTGCCAAACGATGAAGAAAAGTCCACTTTCTGCAAGCGACGAGAAAAAATCAAATAATTTCGCAAACGATAAAATCGCCCAAAAAATATTTTTAGCGGATGTAAAAGTTTCATTCACCAGTGATCTGATATTTCTTGCATTAGTCTATCATTGGTGCATCACGACGGCATGAAATTGAATCGGCCATAATAGGAATTCTCGGAGGAATTCAAGTGAAATGACGGCAAATTCTGGAAAAATGTAGGAAATCGACAAGGCATGGATTTCAATGCGATTACTTCTTGTAATCGCTGCCATGTGTACTCGGTACTCTCGATTGAGTAGGGTAGGAATATGTAGTCAGAATTTTTATTGTATTGTATTGAATTTTCCATTAGGGACAAAGCCAAAGCATTATTGGAAGGAGGCCATCTCAAGCTATTCATGTTCCTCAAGCGGTAAATCCACTGACGCGATTTTGGCTTGAGACGGGGTTGCGATCACCTTATAAGGACTTCCGATTGCCATATAAGGAATCACGTCAGTGGATTCGCCACTTTACTTGGATGGGGTCTTTTACTTGCCCTTGAAATTTTTGCCATTTTTTTGACAAATTTGTTTGAAAGACATGTTCGTCAGTGACGTCGATGGAGAATTTTCTACCACCTCCCTCCCCCCACCCCCACCCCTGCTAGCTAAGCCTCCATGGGTCTTTGACCTGTCCGAGACAAAAACAGGAAATCTATTGTTGTTATTCCCAGACATCGAATTACTGACGCCATCTTCAGGAGTCTGAGTAAACTAGACATGAAAAGAGAAACGATTCGTTCATCGGCCTTGTACAGAACACCACTGGACGAAAAAACTAAACTCATTCATTTCACCCTGAAGACATCAAATTTAGCACCCACTTGGGAAAATTAGACAATCCAGTAACCCAACAGAGTGGGTGAAATTCGCATATTTTTTCCTTTCCATAGATTCATAACTCCATATTACACCCTTGCAATGAACATCGACCCTGCAGATATTTCTCAAGGGGTTCTAAATGGCTATAATTGCGGCCATAACGAACGTCTATCAACATCATTGCCGCTTCTCCGATGGTTATTTTTTGCATCCTATTGTAATACAAACAGCTGTTGAGATATTTCGGTGCATTAATCATGTACTTTTTTAATATCCACACCGTCATTAATTTTGGCCCGCGATGAAATGGATACTGTGATCGTGAATGATGAAAACCCAGAGATACCAAAGATACATACCGCAAACTGCATATTAACCCATGCAGTCGAAGGCAGAAGCCATTTCAGTCTATCACACTAAACTTGATGTGAAAATGTGCACAAATATTACGGGGTTTACAGTAATTGACATTCCATTATGCTCGTAGCTGACTAGGCCCACCTGGCTCCTTAATTGACATGGACAACCTGTCCACAACTTGCCCAGGCACTTACAAATGGAATAGTATGAAACTGAATGGTAAAACTATCCATTGAATTCCACACCTTGTCACTAAAATACCTGTTCAATGGTTAGGTGTACTACAATTCAATATTAACCCTTTAAACGTCAATTAAAATAGCGTAGAATGAACTTTATAATTATCACCCACTCCAGCAAAAGCAGGTGCATGTCCTTNATGCACCAATGGGGGGGGGGGGAATGTTCCCACTATGCCACTCGGACAGCCAAACAACTCAACAGGCATTGTATGGCCATTGTCATGGAACTGCAATGAAGTTCTGCCCAGACATCGCAGGCCCTGGTAGGCCTACTGATAGGCCTACTGATCGGAGTAAGATACCAAAAGATTTCAAATCAAGATATCGGGACAGGACAATAGAAATTTTAATTGGTGTGTCCAATTTATACAAACAAGAGTCATGGAATATTTAGTAACAGCTGTTTGTGTATCTTCCATCATCATCAACATGATCAACAACAGCAGAATTTTTGATTTCGGGCTGGTGCCAAAAAAGCCAATGTTCAGTAGCCTATACGGAGTGCTTTTCCCCTCATACTTTTGAAAGGACCAATAAACTACCCCTAGAAAGGTACTGCATTCACAAATCTTGCCCTCTATATATTTTAAACAATTCAATTAGTTGGACTACAAAAACACTCACATATCACCAGGGGGCGACTAATTTGTTATTTACACGACAAACTTTTGTTGCAGCCAGCGAAAAAAGTTGATTATATGTGTTTATTTGACTGAGGAGGAGATGTTGATGAGAAAATAACATATTTATCTGTGATGTACCAGCTGAGTTTGAACCTATGTCTGTCTGGTTAGAGTAAAGTGGACAGCACACCAGGCAAGGTGAAGGCAACACCAACAGTGATGACCTCAGGGTATCAATAAAATGTGACCTGCTTCAGCAAAAGTATAGGCACTTGTTGCAACCGAGGAAAGGGTTAGCTTCACAGCACGACTTTAATGTATGTCTATGCAGGTTGACAATAGTAGCAGACAGCAGTGATAATAGGGCCGTTTAGACGACAGGCAAAAATCCACATATGATCCGATCGAATCTGATTGTGGTTCAAAACTCTTGCGTGTAAACGCTACTTAAAGCGAATCGAAAGCGGATTTTGTTTACATTTGGATGGTGTTTGTAAACAGAAAATTCAGCCAATCAGAATGCACGAAAATTTCTTTTGTTGACATTCTGGAGAAGTTTGTTTACATTTTTCCCGAAAATTCGTCCCCTTTCAAATTCTATTTCTAAATCAAATTTTTTCGCTTTTGATTCGCTTTAATGCGGTCCAATGTGGATTTAAAATGGTCCAAATCCACATTGGACCGCATTGGACCACATACATACGACCACATTCAAATCTCATCTAATTGCAAATGAGACCCAATGCGGGTCAATCGGATCCAATCAGATTGAATATCAGGTTTTTTGGCTTGTCGTGTGAACGGCCCTAATAGTCAAGTAAACTGATGACTCGTGATGGTCATTTCAGGTCACAGATCTGCGCAGTTAGAATCACGTTTGGTACACTTTTACCAGGCCCAGGATGACAATACCCATCTGGGCTCCATAACCCCTGTCACGATCCACCTGACAGGCACAGGTATGCAACATGCATAATCCCTAGCAATTCAATTAGTCATTTTAAGTAGAACTCATCAGCAGAATTCAATTTAATGATGGTGAATGAAAAAATTCTGTACTGTCATAATATACATCGTAACTCCAGATGCTGCCGAAATTTGCATATGGTAATTTTGAAACTAGAGCAATGTCGATGGGGAGCCCATCGCATATCTCCCCGCTTTCGACAGGAAGTAATGGTGACATGGTTATTTTTCCTGTGTCTTTCATATATTGACCGCTGGTGGGAAGAGGCTGAGTTTGATCGAAATACATTGGGGGTTGGGCACATTAGCAGTCGAGTATGGTACCTAACATTCCAAATTCCAGATACACCACCACTCACAATTTTGTCATCTCATCACAAACAGTTTACAAATAATGCCCATAGACGTGTTTTTCACATGTTTCTTGTGGTTTTAAGGAATGTTCGTCCCCTTGTGACCTTGAAAGTAGGTCAACGTCAAAACCTGTCCGATATATTGTGAAGATGTTACAAATGAACCTTCACACAAAATTGTGTCACTTTATCACAATTACTTAAGGAGTAATGGCCATAAATGTATTTGTCACGGATCGCCCCCTGGTGGAAAGACAGGGAGTTGGATTGAAATTCTAAGAGTGTTGTGCACATCAGTGGATGAGTACCTAATATATACCAAAGTTTCAATCTCCTCCACTGAACGGTCCAGGAGGAGATATCACTTTCGGACGACTCCTAGTTTTTATTAAAGTTTGACCCCTGTGACCTTGAAAGTAGGTCAAGGTCAAAACCCGTATGATATATTATGAAGCTGTCACAGATAAACCTTCACACCAAATTTCATCACTTTATCACAATTACTTTAGGAGTAATGACCATAAATGTGTTTTTCACATATCGCCCCCTGGTGGAAAGACAGGGAGTTGGATCGAAATTCCAAGAGTGTTGTGCACAATAGTGGATCCGCCCCTGTCAGTTCCGTTCTGAAACAAATTTCGCAATGAAAACCCAAGGAAACCAATTAGACATGAACTAGAACAAAACGCCCTCGTAACTTCCGACTTTTTTCCAAACAAGTAAACTCACATTGAAATCAGCACAACTTTGATACAGAAATGCCCTTGGCATAAATATAGATTTTGGTACGTGGGCAGGGCAGGGATCTGACATGTCTGGAAAAACTGATACACATTACATGGTGAAAAGTTTTTAGATGATGTTTGGGTAATCGCCCAAAGCGGAGGTGATTTGGAATTCACAGTTATGCACACACAGAGCGCCTAACACGACAGTACAGTGGAACCTCTCTACGAAGGACACCCCTTGACTTGGCAAATGCAGTCCAAAATTGAGGTGTCCTCTTGACATAGGTCAGACTTATGTTTGGCAAATGTTGACCTTAACTGAGAGGTGTCCTTTGAACGTCCCAACAGGAATTTGCAAACTCTGGCTTGACCTTTCGTGTCTATGATAAAGAGGTGTCCTCCTAGCAGAGGTGTCCGCGAAGGCTGGTTTCACCTTATAAGACTGAATGGCATCTTGGCTCGAAACAAAGAAATCAACAATGTCTTACCTCATTGTGTCATGTATTGCAGGCACCTCGATTTTCTGAAAGAACAACGGACGAAAAAATTGAACAGTTCAGCTTTAACATTTGAAAGTGACAGTGGTACTCCAATGGCATTTTTGCCACACATTCTGAGCTGAGCAGCTTTGCACTTCAAAAATTGAAAATTCTGAAAGATATTGAAGGGATTTTTTTTCTAATGGCTCAAATGAGGTACATTTATTTGTATTTTGTATGTTTCCATCAGGGCAAAGTCCAAAGCATTACTGGCCCTGGTAAATATGGAAGAGACCAGCTGAAGTTACTCATGTTCCTCACTTGGATGTAACGGGGCCTTTTACTTGCCCTTGCGAAGATACAAGGTACAAGGCATATGGCTTGCTGTCCTATGCAATGGATGTGAAGAGCCAGGGATGATATCCCATATGGCCTGGGCTGGATTCGAACCCTGGACCTGCCGCTTGCTTGGGGGATGTGATAACACTCAGCTATCAGGCTTTTCAACATTTCTTCAAATATTTTTTTCCACGGCTCCAATCAGTGACATTCTACTAATATTTTCCATTTAAATTCGCTCATTCAGAGATATTCAACAATCTCATTCAAAGTGCCCTCTGCTCAGACAAGGCAAAGCCCGAGTTGAACTCAAAGAACCAAGAAAATAGACATTTGCCTCTGGCTAATACGTCTTAACAAAACATCATCTTAGAAGACATACCAACTGCTACTTTCAAAGTCTTGTTTGAAGCATACACAAAAAGACCTTATCAATAATCTGCCATATATACACCATCATACTCTAAAACACCTTTGTAATGTGATACACGTAGAGATAAGGACCCATCTTTTGAGACGAGCTTTCAAAGCCATTTCAAACGATCGGGGATATTTTCGTATTCTGGGGATCTGGCCACATTGACGTCTACCGATACGTACATGTGTATATTTCGCTTGGTTGTGGTATAGCAGCTTTGAAACTTGTCACGTTTTGGAAGTACTTGTGGATCTGAGAAGACGAACGGTGTCACCAACACGATTTTGAGATTCAGAAAGATTTAAGATTTTTCTGAACATGTACGAATGATTTCATTTGAGACGGCACATTTTTTATCCTCAATGTGAATTTCAATGAACATGAAACTGTCGATCTGCAGCACCTTGCCGTTGTCAATTTCAAAAGCTTTGCAAGTCTTTCAATAAATCTCTCTGTCGTCTATTTCAAAAAGTTTTGCAAGGTGCATTTTCAACAAACCTCGCAGTTGTCAGTTTCAATCTTTACAAGTTTCCTGGCAATGTCGGTTTCATCAAACCTTGTAGTTGTCAATTTCAACAAACATCACACTTGTTGCTTTCAATCACCTTTGCAAGTTGCAGTTTCAACAATCTTGCAGTTGTCAGTTTCAACAACTTCAGATGTCAGTGTCAACAAATTCCACAATTGTCATTTTCTCTCCAAACCAACCACACAGTTGTCAATTTCAACAAACATTAACGTAATCAATTACAACAATTGCGTAGTCAATTACAAAAGTCTTGCAGTTGTCAGTTTCAACAACTTCAGATGTCAGTATCAACAAATTCCACAATTGTCATTTTCTCTCCAAACCAACCACACAGTTGTCAATTTCAACAAACATTAACGTAATCAGTTACAACAACTGCGTAGTCAATTACAAAAGTCTTGCAGTTGTCAGTTTCAACAACTTCAGATGTCAGTATCAACAAACTCCACAATTGTCATTTTCTCTGGAATCAACCACACGGTTGTCAATTTCAACAAAGGTTAACGTAATCAATTACAAAGGTCGCGTAGTCAATTACAAAAGTCTTGCAGTTGTCAGTTTCAACAACTTCAGATGTCAGTATCAACAAACTCCACAATTGTCATTTTCTCTGGAACCAACCACGGTTGTCAATTTCAACAAACATTAACATAATCAATTACAAAGGTCGCGTAGTCAATTACAAAAGTCTTGCAGTTGTCAGCTGCTCAGAACTTCACAGTTGTAAAGTCAGTTTCAGCAGGTTGCAGTTGTCAGTTTCAACCGAAAAACATAAATCCATGGCAAGCAACAGGTAGGAAAACCCAGATGAACACTAATCAATGCTTGTATTCCATCACCGTGAACAAAGTTTGCAAGAATTTTTAGAAAAATTCCACGATTTTTCTTACCAAAATATTCCAAATTGTTGCTAAAAATTGTTTGCACACTGCACCTGGGTGGAACACAAAACTGGCGCCTGAATTCTAAAAACTTTATTTGTGGGCGCTTTGACATGTGCTGTCACTCTTTGGTGTCGATTTCAATTAATTGATTTTTCTTCTTCAGTTGGTTGTTGGTTCCACACACTGCCCTCCAACGGTAACGGCAGTATCTCTTCCAAGAATCAGTGGGAGGATGGTCATTGAATGGAATAGCCAAACTCTGAGGAGCAGTGGTCGATGAAATAGACCATGTACACGTGACGTCATCATTGACGTCATAATTCGCACGTCAGCCATGTTGGATGGCATCTGATGCTACGAATGCGTTGGACGTGCCGTCCAACATGGCGGCATCTCGTCATCACGGTGACATCATAATCGTCGCTCCACATCCTCTATTGGCAAAACTGTACACAACAGTGCACATGATAGTACATGAGAGCTATTACTTCAATCAACCATGCCCCAACTATCTTCAGAAGTGACCAGTGGGAGGATGGTAGGTTGAGGCAACAGCTTCACTGTGAACTACAGTGTACTTCGTAGTATACGAGGGCTCTTACTTCAATCAACCATCCTCCTGCAGTTTGACAAGACAGAGCTATTACTTCCATCAACCATCCTCCCGCTGCTCTTCAGAAATGACCAGTAGGAGGATGGCTGACAGAAGTAACAGCTTCACTCTATCCTACAGTGTACTTGGTAGTACACGATCGAGCTCATACTTCAACTGACCACACTCCTGCAGATTTGAGGGCAAAACAAGCTTGTTGTTCTGAACTTTTCCAATACAAGTGAATATTTCCTCAAACGTTTCCACCAACGACTGGAGCACACTTGCGTCTGAGCACCGCAGATGTTTAAGGGAAACTTCAGAAAATTTACCTTGTTTCACGCAAAATTATACTGGACATAATCCTGACGGCACTGAGTATCCTTTCAACACGATCCGCTCCATATTTTCTGCTAATCAGCTGACCTGCATCAATAGCACTTCGTATCAATACGTGAAACGGCACACCTTGCGTTCAATTACACATGTTATGTCCATGTTGACTTTACTAAAATAATTCACCAAACCACCGAATATCACTATATATTAGACAACAGGTGTTCGATACTCACTCGAAATATTATTACAAGTACATTATACGACACAGCTGTAGTATATCATCACTGGCATCTTCATACATAAATATTTTGCATACAGGTGGAGCATTTCAACTTGGGCAAGTAAAAAAATAGGCCCGCTGTTGCGGGCGTAACCCCTCGGCCTGTGTGTTTTACTGAAAGAAGATATGGGAAGTGGTATACCCTGTAATGAAGGTGAAATGAAGTAGTTGAATTTGTTACCTGGAGGGTTGGTAGTTTTAGGTAATTGCAGTCAATATTGTGACGTGAATTGGAGACTAAAAATCCAAAGCATTCTCAAGTTAGAGCGTTCACGTCGTTGACCAATCAGGTATCAGCTTTTGACCTCTGTCACCTTGAAATCTAGGTGTAATCAAAAACCCGTCTGATATGTTGTGTACCCTGACTGGATACACCCACCATACAAATTTCATGAAGTTTCGATGACTAGTTTAGGAGTAATCGCAAAATGTTGTCATTTCACTATGTGCCCCCTGGTGGCCAAAGTAGGAATCAGAACCGGTCGATTTTCAATAGCGAGAAGCGTCATGTCATGAGGTATCACCATACAAAATTTGAGATGAAAATTCCGAAGCATTCTCAAGTTAGAGCGTTCACGTCGTTTGTGTGACGCCGGACGACGACGCCGGACGACGACGCCGGACGACGACGACGACAGACGCACAGACAGACGCCAGCGTGATGACAATACCCCGAAGACCCTGATGGGCCTCGGGGTGAAAAGGCCTAACGTAGATCACACTTGCGACTGGAGACAACTAGTCGCCACTGAGCTACCTGGCAACTGGGAGGATCTAGCTGGAACTGGAGGCGACTAGAAACGGTCGATGTACGCACACTTACGACTCGCTGGAACTGAGATTTTGCCAGTTGCACATGAATGTTCAACTTTCTAGCGACTACAGTACGTTGCACAATTGACCTCCCTTTATCCGCATACCTTCCTCGGACATGGCGCGGAAGGTAACATTCAGTTCATCGTGGATGGTACGGGTACGTCACGCGTCTCTGTTGCGTGACGTCGGGTGAATGACGTTACATCTTCACTGCATGCCTTCCATGACGCCGCGCCACGTCCTCGGGAGATACGAGGATGGTACGTGAATGACGCTGCATGTGGTACGCGGGTGGTGCGCGGCACGGAAGGGAGGTCAATTGTGCAACGTACTGTAGTTGTACCCAGTTTCGTTCAGTCGCTGCGATGTACGTGGGATTGCGACTAATCAGTGCCAGTTTTCAGAACAAAACCGAGTCCCAACGTGCCGGATGTTACCCGAGTCGCTGCCAGTCGCAAGTGCGATGTACACGGTCAGGACATGACGACGGATTGGATGCTCCTAGTTTTACTGAGTTGCTGAATTTGCGATGTGCGCGCAGCGCGTACATCACCAGCGACTGATCAGATCAGTTGCTTCCAGTCGCAAGTACGATGTACGCCTGGCTTTATGATAAATTTTGCAATTACGAGAACTTGCAATGGTGCTGTGGTTGATCGTTGGACTTAAGGTGGCGGTGGAGACAAGCCCGGCGTATTTTCCCGCTGAATATGGAAATGATTTGAATGAATTTATTCATGCCCTCAACCGCAGTCGGTCACAATCATAGCCTGTTTCAATATTTGGCAAGTATAGTTCTTAGGCATGTTAGGCCCTGGATGGTATTGCGCAATACCTCTTTCGACGCCTTTCCATTAGGCCACACCGTTCCCTGACAATAGCTCTGTCGTCGATGATTTTTGAACAGGCTTTGTCCGAACGTGACCAACTCCACACGCGTTCTTCATTACCATAACAAAGGACTCGCGGGAAAAGTTGCGGACTTTCTCACAAATTTTCACGAGCGATTTCTTTTTTGTGGGTGGATCGATGGTCAATCTGATTTCGAATATGATCTGGAAAAAGCTTCTTCTAAGGCCGTTCCAGCCCCAATTTTTGAATTTCAGAGGAAAACAGCAAAAATTATTCAATTTTCTATTTTGACCTTTTTCAGGCCACTAATTAAGCAATTGCTAATTAGTTATTTCAATTTTGAAAAATCGGGCCACGAACGACCATAGATCTCGCCATGCTGCATCCATCACTACCTAAAATCCGGTCATTTGGAGCCGGCTGTACCCGTTATCGCCTCTGAAAAACTTCATCTGGGACTTGCATTGTTCATGAATAAAGTTACATAATCAGTTAATTATTGTGCAGTTTTTCAATTCGGAGATCTGCAACAATACATAAACTCACAAATTTCGTTGGCAAAGTAAACTACGGTCGTAACACATTCGTGCAATTAAATTTCAAANACTGAAATTTAATCTTCAAGTGGGCGGGTTCGATATTCCAAAACCGCGTCGCAGTGATGCGGACAGATTTCATACAGTTTGAATTTGTCAATGACGTTAGAAAACCAGGTCGTTGGTGATCACATGACGTTTCGATCTATGCAGCACAAAAATAAAATCGGCGAGTTATTTTCGAAGCGATTGTATATATAATAGCGGGAAAGAATCAATCAGCATGAAAGAGGAATTGTGCGCAATCGACTTCGGAAAAAAACAAAAAAATGCTGATAATAACGTCCCGGTGAGGTATTTAGAGCAGCACACAGGGCACTGATGTCATGGGCGGTTGCGAGAAAAAAAGAAAAATCAACCGAACACGTTATATCTATCACGAATGCCGTCATCCATACCAAAAGGCATATTTTTAGATGTCAAATTGTCAGAGGAGCGATTTTGACTACCCAATTTGCATCACAAAAGCGTAGGGCCTACCTCACATTGAAAATCATTACCCCTATTATTTACACCCTGAAAGTCTTGCAGAGTTTGCAGACTTAGACCTTTTTACAGGGTGTCGGTTTGATCTGATTCGAGGACAGTTCACTACTTTTGTACCATGAAAAGGGAAGGACAGTACACACGACTTTTTCACGGTACAAAAGCAAGTGAACTGGCCTCGATTCGTAATGAACCTACTCCGAATCTGTGTGAACTGGGCCTATGGTAAAGTATGATTCACCCTAACTTCAACATGCCCATATTGAAGTTAGGGTGAATCATACTTTACGAAGTGCACATTTCCAAGTTTGGCACTTTGCCCATGTTGAAGTCAGGGTGAATCATACTTTAAGCCCATTGGAAGTACAGTAGAATCTCCCTTAGCGGACACCTCTCCCAGGAGGACACCTCTCTATTAAGGACACCGAAATTCAGTCCCAAACTGATCATTTCTATTTATTTTGACCTCTGTAATCAGGACGCCTCTCAATTAAGGACAGCATCTGTCAGTCCTGAAGGTGTCCTTTATTAGAGAGGTTCCACTGAAATCAGGTCCCATATTCATAAAACTACTTAAGTCTATTTGTGACACTTATCCTTTTTCAACACAACAAGTATCGCACTTTGACCTAAGTATGTTTAATGGAGCCAGAGCTTTTGTGGCAACTTTTGTAAAGCTTACCAAAACTTTGAGTTTACGCAATACCCATCCCAAGGAAACTTCTAATACTAATGGAACTAAACTGAAATGTCAAGGTAAGGTGATGTAGGTATACAATGGAACGAAACCTAGAAAATAATGGGTGCACTTTATGGGCTATTTATAGATGGTTATTGTATAACTAAATTATCCCAATGATTTTTCATTCAGAATTCAAATGTCATCCACAAAGTTCACCAAAAATGACTAACATAACATTTCAAAGCTCAAATTAACCAAAACTATCAGAAATACTCAAAAATATAGTAGGAAATGTTGAATCGAAAGCTGAACACTGAACAGCATTATTTGCTCTGAACAGGAAATGCTGAGTCGAAAGCTGAGCACTGAACAGCATTATTAGCTCTGAACAGGAAATGTTGAATCGAAAGCCGAGCACTGAACAGCATTATTAGCTCTGAACAGGAAATGTTGAATCGAAAGCTGAGCACTGAACAGCATTATTAGCTCTGAACAGGAAATGTTGAATCGAAAGCTGAGCACTGAACAGCATTATTAGCTCTGAACAGGAATTGTTGAATCGAAAGCTGAGCAGTTGGCTCCTGTGCTTACGGTCTGTCCCAGGTTTGTTTACCCTTCTGATCTGTCATGGCCGATTTTCGCAGGATGTCTATTATTATGAAGAGTGGGTCCTCCAAGAGATCGAATCCGCAACTTCCAAGGTGACAGGCACTACATTTCCACTGCACCACTCTGACAACCGAACGAAGCATGAGACAACCCAAAACACGAGTTTTATGCCAGCGGTATGATTTCTAATCTCGCAGACAGGACTTTTTTTATTTTTTTATTTTGTGCTGCAAGTTTTCTAGTTCTGATGGCAGGACATATCCAGTCAAGGTGACATCAGAACAGCAGAAAATAAATTCCTTGGAAACAAAAACCAAACCTATCTGATATTTTTACAAAGATCAAGATTGTCGTGGATGATGGATGACTGAGTATACGAACGACACACCACTTTGTAAAGAAGGCGCCGTAGACGTCACGGCGACGGGAAATGGGTAGCAACGGAGTCGAGTTACCGATGCTATAAGACATCATCTCAGGAAAGACAAGCATAAAGCCTGCGGAAAATAGCAAGAACTTTTTACAATCTCAGGAAGGACCTAAGCCGGTCGCGACAATCCCAGATGAGACGCGAAATTGACACCGCAGGGTATTGTGTGGCTTGTATCCCTTGTTGATCCATCGAAAGACGAGTCGACATTATCAGACACGGATTTTCACATTTTTTCGTAACTATGAATGCCAGCTAAGAACAATGGTCGCTCCTTCTGAACAAATGTCTTAGCCTGGGGAAAAGTGATTTGCACCTCAAGACGCTTTCTGAGTTTGGAAAAGTGTGACAAGCTGCAATGGACTCAACTTAGGGTTATAAGTTTTTCATCACCTCAATCACCACCCACCCCAACCCAGACAAGAGGTAGCCCTACAGAGTCACCAACACGAAGCTCCTGCCACAGTTCTTTAGCCAGGGCCAAAAAAGAGATTTTTTAAACTGACTGACACTTTTTGCAGATTTTCGACGGTGCTGTCACTCGAGGGACATTCCCATGATCCCCCCACCACCACGACCCTGGTAGCCTTATGCAACATGAAGGTCCGACCGCACTTCTTTAGTCTAGAGAGAGCCTGAAGCTGCTTTTCCATGAGGCGGGTGCGGGCGCAGGGGTGCAGGCACGGGTGGAAAATCGATCCAACATATTTCCCTTTAACTGTTTCCACGATTCGGCTGCGGAGTGGGTAGATGGGCGCGGATGCATTTTTTCGAATTGGTCAGGTAGTGATTTTTTCCGCACCTGCTTGTTGCCAGCGTGGTATTGCGTCATCATTTTCTGAGAATTCCCCTGGTAATAAAGAAATGATGGAAGTTGAAACAGGCTCCACCGACCGAAGACCAAAGCCGACTGAAAACTCCCGCGCCTATGCCCGTTTCGTGGAAACACAACCTGCACCCACACCCACCACCGCCTCCGCATCCGCACCCACCTCATGGAAAAGCAGCTTTAAGGGAAAGACATTTTGCAATGAGAGAAACTCCCCACAGATTTCAGAAGAGTGGCCACGAGGGATTGAACTTTGAAGAGCTACCTGTTCCCCTCCTCTCCCCACTGATCTCAACAAATGTCAGGAGTTTCCGAACAATAACAACAAAGTTGTCAACAGATCAAACAATACACATCCCTAATATAGAACAACATCAAAAGCAAACAGAGCACTACACAACTAAAAGTTCACAAGGAAGACAATTCTAATCACCAAAATTTACAGTTGGAACTTTTTTACAATGCAAAGTTGACAGTCCTCAAAGTCACCTGTCAATTAAGTCACGATATGAATTTCGATGAATGAGTCTTAATTAGCCTCGTTAGGGAGTTCAGCGCTTAAGCTGCGAGCGATGAATTCACAAAACCAGTTCATCCTGGTTAATTTCTGCAAATTGCTGACTTGGGATTTGCTACTTTAATTATTTGAGGAGTAAACATGGAAAGAAGCATGGGAAGACTGACGATGATGGTGCACAGCAAGAAAGTGGTATACTGGTTATGGTTACGGTTACGCCATGGCAGCCATCTTGGAGGTAGCCTGGTTTGTTGTAGGTGTCGCCCTCTATCCACCAAAGACCTACCAAAAAATTTCTGATCAATAGGGAGCACCGGTCACACAGACCACGCGAGAATATACGCGTGGGTTTGAACTGATAGTACACCGACGCCACCTATTATTCATGACGATTCAAGGTGTGATTGGCTGTGGTTGGTGAACCGTATCTCTCGAACAATGAGCCTCTATAGGTGTCACCTCTGCTCCATAAAGGCCCGTTTACACATGCAACTTTTCATATGCAACTTCATGCAACTTGTTGCATAAACCTGATGAGACCAAAAAGTTTCATAAAAGTTGCATGTGTAAACGGGCATGCAACTTGTTGCAACTCGATCACGCTGGATGTTGCATCGATTTTTCTATGTGTAAACCGTCCCAGGTAGTTTGCAACAAGTTGCAAGTTGCTGCAACTTGCAACTTGGTGCAACCTAGTGTAAACGGGCCTTTAGTGATCACGTGGCTACTTGGCGCTCCCCATTCCTCCAGCAGTTCTTCAATTACCATCAGGAAACAAAGGGGTTATATTTCCACAAAAGTCTTCACAAACAAACTTTCCTGATCACAGATCCCAACACATTTGTCAATATCAAAACTGGTGGATTTTTTATTGATATGCAAAGCAGTGACTAGAATTTCTTCCAAATGGCTGTGGCCTTGTTCTTCTGCCAACTAACACCCATTAGAACTTCATAAACTCCTCGAAACTCATTCCACAACGGCGTCGATGTACCGTCAAGATATCCATCTAGCCAAACGAAGATCTCATCTCTTAATCTTCGCCACACTCTCGGCGATATATGTATCTGACTCAAGGAGATCGAAAACACTGAAGAGCACCGTTCGTGCATTTTTATTCATGAGGCCATGCTGTAGTTTCAGATTATCAAAGATATTCACCATCCGTTGGAACTTTGGACGAGTTCACACTCGTCGACCGAATTTCTAATTCTTGGATAAAACACAGTGCGGCGATTCAGTTTCCTAATTAACCAAGCACACTCGATTCGCTTCAACCTCATTTCAAATTGGGAAGCTGAAAGGGGAAAGTGAGCTGGCTACATAATGATGATCGCATCAAAATGTAGCCTTTGGAAAACTGTTGCTGTACCGATTTAAAGCCAGGCGTACATCGCACTTGCGACTGAAGTAACTGATCAGGAGCCATGTTCCCAAAGCCATCGTTAGGTTAACGATGTCGTTAAAACTGGGAAAATGCATAGCATAACGACATCGTTAACCTAACGACGGCTTCGGGAACATGGGTCCTGATCAGTCGCTGGTGATGTACACGCTCCGCACACATCGCAAATTCAGCAACTCAGTAAAACTAGGAGGATCCAATCAGTCATCACGACCTCACCAGGGTAGATCGCACTTGCGACTGGCAGCAACTCAGGAACATCCCGGGCATTGAGACTTGACGAGGCTAGGTTTGGTTCAGAAAACTGGCACTGATCAGTCGCAAGCCCACATACAAGTGACTGAACGAAACTGGGTACAACTAGTCGCCAGGAAGTTGAACATTGTGCAACTCGCGGTGACTGGAAAAATCGCAGTTCCAGCGAGTCGCAAGGGTTCGTACATTGACCGTTTCTGGTGACTGATCAGTCACCTCCAGTTCCAGCTAGATCCTCCCAGTCACCAGTAGCTCAGTGGCGACTAGTTGTCTCCAGTCGCAAGTGTGACGTATGCTGGGCTTAATGAAGCTGGCTACTGATTGGGCCATCATTAATGTACAGCAGGAGGAAACTGGAGTGCCCGGGGAAAAACCTGTGCTCTCAAAGAAATTGTCTCTTGATCACATGTAAAATGGTCTGGGGATTGAACCTAGAACTGCAGAGGTGACAGGCACTGATATTTCCACTGCGCCACTGTGACAGCCACGCCTGAGAAATCAGAGTTCACCAAGTGCAAAAAACTTAACACACCACAGGATGCCCCTGCATGTCTGAAACAAACATGCAAAAAATAACAGCCTTTTTGAAGTACCCCTACCAAGAATGGCAGTGCAGTTGCACAAACGTAGGTGAACATGAATTATATATAAACCTGTCATTACGGGTTGAAATCCCAAAATGTTTTGTCCACTTATAACGGTTGACAATGACAAAACCGACTGATTAGCAGAAACTCGTAGGAAAGGATTCATTCGAATGGAATTTGTACATTTGTACGCGAAAATCCGATTGAATATACTGCTTAAAAAGAAAGCGGGGCGGTAGGAGAAATTCTGAAAGGGAGCTAATTGAGATCAATAGAACGGCATGATTTCTACAACAGCAAAGGTGGGCTGTCCTCACGTTTTCAAGAAGATTGGATGGAATTCGTGAAAGAGTCCTAACGAAGTGGGCCTAGCGAACCAAATATTGCAAACAACTTTCCATTGGATGAATAAAGCACCTTTACAATTGAACCTTCGGTCGTTACATACAAAGGAAAGGAAGATATCATTGTGGCGGACATGGTGCTTATCGTGTGTCGCAATTATAGTGATTTTGAGTGAAATAGAAAGCCCTATCGAATACATCACATTTTTAAAACCCAAAGGAATGTCTCGTCTGCCTCGAACCAATTACTCGATTGACCCCCTGTCAACACGTTGATTCCGACAATGGGGAATTTACTGTGAGAGCAGGATGTACGCAAAAGTGAAAGGACAAAAGTATTTTTTTTCCAATTGGCAATAACTGGAGAGTGTCCTGAATCAATGGTGAAAATCACCAATTTGTAGAAAATTACCCCTTGCTGTGCTCAAAATATACACCAACGGAAATTCAGCTCTCTTTGACTGACAATGCAGGTTTCCCCCAGGCTTTCTGGTAGTTGTACAGGGTGTTTCAAAAAAAAGGTAATCCAAATTTAAGGGGTTAATACGACCAAACTACATGCCTTTCCGCAAGGATCATGGTATCATCTTAAAGTAGAGATTATGAGCGTTAAAATGACACCAAGGATTCTTGTCCAGGGCTATGCATGATTCAGCACCATCATCCAGAAGTTAGGGTGCAAAAATGTGGTTGGTTCACTTTCCTGTGAGACAAAATCAACAGAAATTCGCATTTAATGAAAGATATTCTTTTTTTACCAGCCATTCGTCAACATGTTTCAACATTGCAGACATCTGGCAGCCGATTTCCAAATCCTCTCACTCGCCAACACCTTGAACATGCCCGCCGCCTCTCTCCCAGCAAAGTCCACATCGGCGGCGCATGTCCCCAACTTCTCTGACAGTGTCCGGATTTGTTCTCAGAATGTTGAAACATGTTGGTGAATGTCTGCTAAATAAACAAAATACCTTTCATTAATGAGAATTTCTGTTAAAAATTTTGTTTCACAAGAAAGTGAACCAACCGCATTTTTGCACCCTAACTTCTGGATGATGGTGCTCAATCATGCATAGCCCTGGACAAGAATCCTTGGTGTCATTTTAACGCTCATAATCTCTACTTTAACACATTCCCCGCCATTGACGAGATTTTTCGTCAATTGCTTCAGGACGGTTCCCCGCCATTGACGAGAATTTCCGGCAATTGTAGTTA
>NMRB01000098.1:0-19168 GCA_002633025.1 Notospermus geniculatus
GTGCATTTAAGAAGGTTGAGTTTGGGTGGGAAGAGTTTAGTTGAAAGTTGTAGAGTGTGTAATGCCGGTGTAAAGTTTTTCAGTGTTTCCGTGTGTCAGTGTTCCCCCGATTGTTCTGGAAACACTGGCAGATAGATCGACACGTTTCTCTGTGTGTCCCCCATTGTCGAGTCGCGGCTTATTCCGTCAGACAATAGGAGGGGAACACTCGCAGATGGGGAACGCTCAAAAACGTTACACCGGCCTTCCACCTGAAAGTTTTCTTGCGCAAGTTGGCTCACAATGGGCAATTCACCGTTATTTGTTCCTCACGGCTTACGCTGGGACCAATGACATAAACAACTGCTAGCAGTTGAATTGCCCATAGAGAGCCAACTTGCGCAAGAAAACCCCAAGAAAACTTGCAGGTGGAGAGTCGCCTTGAGTCGTGTGAGCAAGAAGTGGAGAGCTGTGGGGTAAGTATTGACACAACCTTTGGTAAAGTTGTATGTGCAAGTTAGTGGTAAGTTCGGTAGTGTTGTCGGTGAATTGATCAAATTACAAGTGTGACAGGTTATTGGGTAGTTATTATCCCCGGAACGGAATAGTTATTAACAAACGTTGATTTTGCACGGTAACGATATTGACGTCAATAAAGTTAGCGTTAGCGTTTATCGTAGGACATCTTAACCTCTCTATTATCCCCGGAACGGAATAGTTATTTTTGACGGAACGGAACATGTACAGTCTCTGACAAAAGTTTATCTCCACCTGATACCTTGAATATTTCAAATACTACTAGGCCAATTTTAACACGGTTTGTTTCACATGAAAGTATATCTTGTTGGTCGTATTGCTGCATCAAATTTTGGAAATATCACGACTATGTAATAGCTCATCAGGAAAAAACACCTAAAAATCATCATTTTCATTATGTAATTTTGTTTGTGACTCTTGCTACAGCTTTGATGGAGGGAAACCTTCCAAGACTTTGCGATTTGTTTCAATCAAAATCTGTTGAGTGGTTGCTGAGATATTTGAGATATTTCTAGTCTGGTTCCCTGACCTGCTGTATGGTGGCACTGACTGATGGTGCGATACAGAGGTCAGGTCAACGCCACCGTTATACTGATCACGTGATCAAAAATTGTCAGGATCCTGACATTTTTGCTGTGACGTCACTTGGTAACGGCCTCAATAACACGATTTCGCTACATCGAACATCAAGCCGATTGTGCAGCCTTTTGACCCTACAACTTCGGGATTATTTCTCTTACGATACCTGTACAGGACGATGCAGAGGCAGAGCTGATACTGGTACACCTAAAACACAGACCTGCCAAGTCTCACGCGATTCGCGGGAGTCTCACGCATTTGGACCCATTCTCCCGCACTCCCGCAAGGTCAGTGCTTTCTCACGCATTCATAGCATGTTGACGGAAAATTGCTCAAGGAATTTTTTTCGGCCTTTCCAACAAAGTCATTTTTCTGGGCAATCCGGAAATATGATCCAGTTGAGTTATTTAGGGTGAAAGTTCACTTAGATGCTTCATACGTAACGTACCGTACCAGAAATGTTTTTGTAATCATTGTTATCAATGAATTATCACGAGTTTAAGTTGGGCAGTTCGGCGTCACGCAATGGGTATAGATCGACCTTAAGAAGGTTGAGTTTGGGTGGGAAGAGTTTAGTTGAAAGTCGTAGAGTGTGTGGAGTAGTGTGAGCAAGAAGTGGAGAGCTGTGGGGTAAGTAGATGTACAAATAATTTTTGACACAACCTTTGGTAAAGCTGTATGTACAAGTTAGTGGTAAGTTCGGTAGTGTTGTCGGTGAATTGATCAAATTACAAGTGTGACAGGTTATTTATTGGTGTTATACACAGGCAAAATGACGTACATACGGCGGACATACAGCTACGTTTATATCCGCCGTACAGTACAGTGGATCATCCTCTGGACGTCCGGTGTACGTATGGCTTACGTACGGAAAAATATGTCCGCCGAGTATATGCCGTACGTATGGCATACGTACGGCATATGCCATATATCCCGCGTACATACGACGACGTACATACAAATTGAATCTAGCTACTTTTATATACGGCATATATACGCAACCAGGACTGGTGGACGTATGCCGTATATACGCCATACGTCCGCCAGATGTACGTCACTTTCCCTGTGTAGTACATGTAAGTAAGTGAAAACTAGTCTTCTGGATGTTGTGACTTGTGGTATCACATACACAGGGAAAATGACGTACATCTGGCGGACGTATGGCGTATATACGGCATACGTCCGCCAGTCCTGGTTGCGTATATATACCGTATATAAAAGTAGCTAGATTCAATTTGTATATACGTCGTCGCATGTACGCGGGATATATGGCGTATGCCGTACGTATGCCATACGTACGGCATATACTCGGCGGACATATTTTTCCGTACGTAAGCCATACGTACATCGGACGTCCAGAGGATGATCCATTGTACTAAAGGCGGATATAAAAGTAGCTGTACGCCCGTCGTATGTACGTCACTTTGCCTGTGTAGAAATAGTATTAGGCAGCAGTGGGTTGTGAGAAATTATATTGTGCTTGTTGGTCGCAGACAGTTTAACTTATTTCTATTTTGTATTCCAGTTTTCCCGTTGGTTTTAAACAAGATTTTAAGAATATACGTATGCCATATCTACAATCACCCCGTCTCCGCCTTGGTGTTGTTCGGACCTGCTGACTTCGTCCGAGGAGTTTTCTTAGATATATCAACAGCATTCGACTCCGTTCCTCACTACTTGCTTTTAACCAAGCTTTCTACTGATGGTATCAGAGGAAACGTGCTCACTCTCTTATCAAACGACCTTTCTGGTAGACGTATTATCGTGAAGGTCAACGGTAGTCTTACGAAACCTTCAGATTTCAAGTACATAAATTGTGGGGTTCCTCAAGGATCGATCCTAGGTCCACTACTTTTCTGACTTTACATTAAGGGCAAGCCGTCCTTTGACATTTTCATATTGCTTGAATTGAGGCCCCTATGAGAAAAGCAATAAAGACACCTCCAGTTGACTGTTTTTGTGGTCCAATGTGATCACTATGCTTTATAGAAACAGAAAATGAGCAAAGTCCCAAGAATTATAGCTTAATTACATTACATAATCAATACCGGGTAACAAAGAAATTCACCAAACATGAAAAACATGTACAATTTTCTCAGAGAAGAAGCATGTAAATTACACACTCAGGGAGTGGCAGCAATGTCACAAACCCATAGAACCTGGGGTGGCAAGGGTGTCTTGACCTGCACTTCATAGACACCATACACGCTCAGTACATTAGAAGAGAGCCAGGAAGTAAAATCCAGATCCAATATGGCCGCCCTGTTTTGGACTAATTGGCACCATTAATCTATATCTGTCGAAAATATTGCTACCAAAAGGGGTGGACTGGGTAGAAAAAACCTCGAACTTTACGATAAGCAAGGTGTTTGACCTTCAAAATGTATCATTTCTTTGGAAAGTGTTCCGACAACTAGTCTTTTGTTTCAGCTTATTAGCTAATTAGTGCATTCTAAGACCCGTCTCATTCAATTCCTTTCGACTGATGGACCCGCAGGTGCCTTCATTTTCGTCATACAACTTGTACTTTTATGGTATTTCGACATGTTTTATTTCCAATGCTCCAAAATTCACAACGTCGGCTTGCCCTTAATGATCTATATGAATCGGTCATCAAGTGTAAGCTATATCTATATGCTGACGACTGCTCTTTGTTTTTTCCGGTCCCCGACACCATGAACCCTAACGATTCAACTAGACTCATCCAAAGTGATCTTAATAACCTTAAACTGGTCTTCTCTTTGGAAACTCAATTTCAAGGCGGCTAAGAGCAAAGAGGTTATTTTTCACTCGGTTCGACTGAGACCGAGGTTCTTTAGCTGCCTTCTACTTGACAATGACGTTATCCCCAGAGCTACTTTCCACAAACATCTCGGCCTCATTCTTGGCAGCAATCTCAACTTCACTGAACATCTCACCTGTAGTGTACCCATGTTGTCACAAAGGGCCGTATGCATCAAACGAAGATTATCTTGAAATCAGGTTTAGCCACAACTTTTCCATTGTCACATCATGCTCTGACAAACCGGAACAATGGGAAAGTTGCGGCTCAACCTGAGTTCAAGATAATCTTCGTTTGGTGCATACGGCCCAATGTGTTATACCCTGTTGAATCCTCTAAAGTTGTTAAAACACTCAGTAAGATCAAGACATCTTGAGAGGATTTACTTCTCTTTCATCCTACATCACCTTGAGTATTGTGGTGTAATATTCAACTCGGCTTATAATTAATCTACTGACGAAATTGGACCAAGTCCACTACAGGGCTGGGCTGATTGTTAGCGGTTGCATTCAGGGTACCAGTCAACGTAAAGTGTTTAATTGTCTAGGCTGGATGTGTCTGGCACAGAGACGTTGGGAGAAAAAGCTTATTTTGATGTATGACGCTGTAAATAATAACCTGCCTTCTTATATCCAAGCTGCATTCATGAAATTCTCGAATGCACAATTTAATGAACATCTTCGTAATCAACGTGGCTTTCATCTCCCTATTAATTCCTCCAACCGATATTTGAAATCCGCCATCCCTGATTCCATCAAAGAGTGGAAGTCCTTTCCTTTGGAAATTAGACAACGTCACTCTCGTTATTCATTTAAATACAATACAAGAATTTCGCTCAATGGGCCCAAAAAACGCCTTATTACGACTAAATTAGAGTTCCCACGACATCAGAAAGTAATTCTTAAAAGTTAAATGTGATTTTACCTTCAGAGCCACCGCCCACCTATATGCTCACCGGTACACAAAGAAAGAGAAAGCACAAAAGTCGACACACAAAATGATAAAATAAGGGATGCAACTTCAAAAAATTCCCACCGGTACACAGGTATTAAGGGGGCGGTAGCCATAAGGAAGCGCACTGCAAATGGCGACTAAAAACAATTCATATTTTCTTCAAGCAAAAAGGCAGCATCGATTTCATGTATTTCTATGAAATTGCTACTCTTGTTCTACACATCTGAATTGAAAACGATGTGCTTCAATCTTTCATTAATCAGCTAATTAAGCAAACAGTGAGACCCCCATTTGACTTTTTCGTCATAGATTTCTCGGCAACAAGGCGACTGGGACCTGGCGTTTTATCACCAAGTGTTGGGGAATACATATGTGCAGGGCACGACGTTGAGTTAATTTGCAATTCTATTTCTTAGGAATGATAATTATGTAATTTGTGCCAAAAATTGGTCAAAAATGAACTTTTTGAATATCTCCCGAATCCTCTTATACTGCTGCCAAATGAAATAAACCGCTGAAATGCGATGCCTGATGGACGAGAAAAATCTTCTCAAAATTGTCATATTTTGGCCTGAACACGCCTACGCTTTTCAAAATACGCGGGCTATTAAAGTAACCTCCTTATTGTTATTAAAATGAAGGCCAATGCGCACGGACGCACCGGGTGTATAAAAGCATTGTGCTGGATAATATTTTTGAAACAGGGGTAGGTTTTGGCAACGAACCATGATCAGCTTGTCCTTGACGCCTAATTTTATTAACAATACATGGTTATTCATAAATAAAATGGTTCAACCTTCGACCGCCGCACTATTGACGGCGCTGTAGGTTTCCACCACCGCGGTACCGCCCCCCTTAAAGCGATTTGTCAGCCAAAAAATTTGAATGCAAAAGGGGACGAATCTTTGTTTACAAACACTCATTTCCTGCATTCTGATTGGCTGTTAGGGCAATGTTTACAAACATCATCCTTCTGTTTACAAAACGACTGTCGATTCGCTTTATTAATAATCCTCTTTGCTCATGTGGTCAAACAGCTCAAACGACGCAGCACCTATTCTTTAACTGCCGTATTGTCCGACAATCCAGACCTGGTTTATTTTCCGACCTTGATCAGCTGCCATCCTTCAGTACCGTGTATGATGCCTTGTCCAGTAACAATAACCGACTGTCAATGTTGTTGGACGGGATCCTCAGCTACCCTTTACTACTAATGAAAAGATAATTTCTTTGGTTTCGTCATTTCTTAGTAATGAAATGCTCGTGTTGGATTAATTCTCTATCTTTTGTTTTCTTTCTCTCTTGTTATGTTGCCTGTAATTGCCGTCCTTTGTTTTGTTCGCTATTTATTTTGTGCCGTAAAGCGGCGATCCACTGTTGCGATTTTGGCTTGAGACGGGTTGCGATCCCTTACGATCACCTTATAAGGACTTCCGATTTCCATATAAGGTGATCGCAACCCCGTCTCAAGCCAAAATCGCAACAGTGGATCACCCGCTTAAAGGGCAGCGCACACTGGCGACTAAAATGGGGGCGACTACCGATGCGACTACTACATGTATGTCGCATGCGATAATTACCTTTGAGGTCGATCAGTGATGTCATCCGCGACATCACTGATCTTCCAAGGAAGCATTTGTCGCAAACGAGTCAACAAAAACTAAAAAAACTGAAAATGTTCAGTCGCTGCTGTGGTCGCAAGGCCGATTGCCAAGAGAATCGCTCGAAAAGTCGCTGGTGTGCGGCGGCCTTAAGGGCTATTAATGCCGACTGGCCTCAGCCCTTTCAGTTGTGTAACTGTCCTCATGCTTTATTCTTTTCATTTATAATAAACATACATATACACATACATATACTGCTCAAATCTATCTATTTGAATGATCTAAGTTACCAATTAGGCATTGTAAGTGTTCCTATAGTAGAATGAGTTGAAGCATGTAGCCTTACCTGATGAAGGGTTAATCACGCTATAACAGCACAGTGAACTTCTCAAGTGTATGTGTATGTATGGTTTATTGAAATTAAAGTAGAAAGTACACGAGTCCAGGGCCGAAGCAGAGCATTATTGGCCCAAGTGAGGAAGCTATGGCGACCATTTTTGTTTCGACATTGTATCAGTCCAGTCTCGGTGTTATCACTGGCTATATATAGGTTGGACAGGACACCAGTCTTATGAAGGTGGGGAGGGAGAAAGAGTCATCTAATGCATACAGTCGGGCGTTGATGAGATCGTCCGATGTTGTCGTGGGCTTTGATTCTGTTCCACCTGATTGTGTAAAAGACAATACATTCATCTTCGGTGACGCAGTATATTGCAGGCACATGGACGTATAGACTTCGTACAACTCAATCTCGTACCCAGATCTACCTCATCCGAGGATATCTCTGGCAAGGGCTACGACATGACCAAAACTTCTGGTCAACCGCTGACAGCATGCCAAAATGTTTGTTTCACACAATATTTCGTTCTTCGATGAGTGAAAAATATCATATATGCCTAAAAAGCCATAATACACCCAACACAGGAAGTTGTTTGAGTATTATAGCAATTTCAAACGAATAGTTTAGTTGGGAACATCAGGCCGCGGGTACCAGCTTCGGTGTGATTCGCCTCAAAATTAGTATATTGCGCTTACGCAATATTCCTGAAGTCGTCAGCCCTTTCCAGTGGTGTTGTAGGAACGTAAACCCACTGGGGACGAGTTTGACTGGTGAGTGTTCCCTTTAATGGTCACAGTTCCTATATAAAAGGAAGGCAGTCTGCTCGGCAACCGTTCTCTAGGGCCCGTGTGCACCAACGTGGATAAACCTTAGATTAGGCTTAAACTAGGTTTAAGTATGGTTTAACAAATTAATCCGCCTGCACCAACAGGGATTAACTTTCATCCGGTGTTTACACCACAGATTATTCTAAACCTGCCAAGGGGTAGGTTTAAACTTGGATTAAGTCATTTTTGAAGAAGTGACTGAATTGACAAGATGGACTGGATCAACGCTTTTCATCGGCCAGAACGGCTGATTTGAGATAGAAGCAATCCGGTGGAGGAGTTTTGAGATGGTGATTTCCACGAAAGATACCGCTTCACCAAGGAGAACGTTTTGCTGATTTTGGATTGGACGGAAGACGAGATTACACCCAACTCCAACAGGAACGCTGCTGTTTCACCAATTAACAGGCTTTTACGATTTTACGCTACATGTCATTTCCAGATGACAGACTGTGATCTAGCAGGTGTTCACAGTCAGCCGGATAGTGAAACAGGTGGCCCAAGCAATTGCTCGGCAGAGGGGTGGGTTTAAACTTGGATTAAGTCATTTTTGCCACAGCATATACAATGAGATCGTGTCATCAGAGTGTGACCTAATCCGTCGGTAATAGCCATTTATGTTATGAAATTGGTTCAACCATGGATGAACCATGGATAACTTAATCTGTGGTTTAACTATGTTGGTGCAGGTTCAAGTTCGGATGATTTAATCCACGCTTAATCCATGATTAGTTAAGTCTAGGTTTAAGCCAAGTTTTAAACCACTTTGGTGCATACGGGCCTCGATGTTTACAGTCGGAGTCGAGTCAAAAAGGTGGTGAACCTCGCTATTAGAGGCAGCACACCGAAACCAGGTGTAATGTTTTTCACTGCCCCCCGTTTGTCACTGCCCCCCAACAAAAGATTGACGGAATAAACCGCGACGTGACAATGGGGGGAGGCACTGATCAACATGTCTTTCTGTATTTGAGTGTCCGCCGAACAATAAAGCGGGCATTGTCATATGGTGGGCATTCTCATACATTACACCTGTCCTGTACAATGGACGCCTTTTGTGTGCGAAATTGATCAGGACCCGGATATCAGTTTCAGTTAACCAGTAGTGACACCTATTGAGGCAGTGAGCTTGGGTCCCTGTTGGTTCACAACGTGACCCGTTATTTTCAACACTGTCTGGCAATATTTACACCGATATCTCAGCTACTGAAGGGGCAATACGTTTGAAATTTCGTGTGTCGTTTAAAATACTGTCATGATGGTTGTGTTGTGTTTAAATAGCGTGTTCGATTACTTCCACCGGCCAGGCACTCGTGCGTTCTCAGACATGCGCATTGGAGGCCAATAAAAGAACGCTGTCGTGTTAGACTACACGAGTAAAGTGTCATGGCGGATGTGGTCTGATTGTCCGCCATGACACTTTACTTGTGTCCAACACGACAGCGTTTTATTTCTTTTGCACGCCCGTATGGATCGATGTATGCCAGGGCTGTTTGCATCTACATTCGGAAGTGACGTCATGCTGTGCATGTTGGGATACTTCCCGATGTAACCGGCTCAGGGTGAGGGTTAGTGGCGCCTGGCGCGACAGGCCCGACTTGGAGGTCTTCCGGGAAATAAGCCACTGTAAAAGTTTTTTTGGTGGGATTGGGGGGTCGATAGAAGGCATATTTTGGCGGTTTCTGAACGAGAAAAATCCAACGATTATGTCTTATCTGATTATAGATCAGAAATTTTTATCACATTTGCCTTTTGTTGATGAGCTTGTGAATTGCTGAAGTCGACGGTAGTCCTAATTTGGAAATTCATAAGCCAGTTATAAGAGATTATTTCCTGGTGGGGTTTACATCTGGTGCGTAGGGGCATTAGTTACTTACGGCGTGGGTAAGTGAAGCGGTAGTGAGTAAGTTCTAGAGTAGTGTGCGTTCATTACTTTCATTTTGAGATGCTGATGTTCATTTGTTCACGGAACTAATTTCACCATAATTGTCGGTAGGTGTCAGAATATATTCGATTCGAAATCGCGGCCCGATCACCTTTCATTCCTCCTGTTCCTGACTTGGTTCTTCGATCGAAAAACAGCGACACTTGTGCTGATAAAACCACCCGAATCAACCCCGTATTGTCGGTTAATTTTATATTGCCCTGATGGCATTCGGTACAAATTTCTGTTTAATAGGACATTCCTTCTGCAAACGTTCATTTCTTTTTTAGAAATATATAAAAAATAGATTGTCTTTATATATAAACTCTCAAATGGGTACAGCGTCTGCAGTCTACATGTATATGATATAACGAAGGGTGTGTTTTCTGGCGAACTGCTTATCCCAACGTCAGACCCTCTGACGTCTGGGATCCAACCATAATTCTTACGATTTTCAATCATAACGCAGCTGTTTTCTGTTGGATTCGATACAAAATTCAGGCCACGATATTCAAAGTGTCCCTCGGAAAGTATAAATGGAACAGGCAAGGTTCATCATGTTGTCCTGATGGGCGGGATCAGCATTGTGCCCAACGCTTATGAAGCCTTAAGGCCCGTTTACACATGCAACTTTTCATATGCAACTTCATGCAACTTGTTGCATAATCCTGATGAGACCAAAAAGTTTCATAAAAGTTGCATGTGTAAACGGGCATGCAACTTGTTGCAACTCGATCACGCCGGATGTTGCATCGATTTTTCTATGTGTAAAGGCCCGTTTACACATGCAACTTTTCATATGCAACTTCATGCAACTTGTTGCATAAACCTGATGAGACCAAAAAGTTTCATAAAAGTTGCATGTGTAAACGGATATGCAACTTGTTGCAACTCGATCACCCTGATGTTGCATCGATTTTTCTATGTGTAAACCGTCCCAGGTAGTTTGCAACAAGTTGCAAGTTGCAGCAACTTGCAACTTGGTGCAACCTAGTGTAAACGGGCCTTTAACCGTCCCAGGTAGTTTGCAACAAGTTGCAAGTTGCTGCAACTTGCAACTTGGTGCAACCTAGTGTAAACCGCCCTTTATTTTTTCAAACGATCTATTCTAACCCGCGCGATCGGTTATAATAGTGAGCTTTCGTAAATCTGAGGAAACACGAAGTACGAAATACGAAATTGGACTTCATGCTGGATAGGTCTTTGCCGGTCCGCCCCATCACCGGAGGGTGCGGTTTGAATCTTCGTTTTCTTACACTAATTTAACTGTGCCATGTTTTGAAATATTTTGACAATGTGTGACTTTGTTCAAAT
Source organism: Notospermus geniculatus (assembly GCA_002633025.1). Lineage (NCBI taxonomy): Eukaryota > Metazoa > Nemertea > Pilidiophora > Heteronemertea > Lineidae > Notospermus > Notospermus geniculatus. Next base: position 10,835 of record NMRB01000098.1, read on the forward strand.
TGTTTTAGATGAGCACGATTTATGGTTAGCACAATAAAAACACTAACTTGAATTTTAAAGCGATGTACGCGCGAGGTTGAAAATAAAATCTCGTTCAACTATCGCGACCCGCGATAGCTCCCCAATTTCATTCATAGCTGGCGGGATTCTTGAAATTGATCTCGTGTGATTTCTAGCAACTTTGAACCATCGAATTACGGTATCGTCGACGTTTTATACAATAAAACGTTCATGAAAAATCTGTTATTAATATTATTTCAATGAATTTGGGCGACATTAGTGTTTACTTGCCGGAATAATTTCAAAATCTCACGGGGTATTTCCGAGAACGAGATCGACAGACTGACAACAAACATGGCGCGGAAAAATCCGAAGTGTGAGGAAGACTGCAGACCAGAGAATTCGTCTCACTGCTGCAAGTTTAGTCAGATGGCGGCGTGTGAAGACAGAAAGTTGTTGTAGCACTAATGAGGACTTAGCAGTGTACCTCCTGAACGTCGCTGAACCCCGGCCAACACCATCCTTTGCATGTTTTGCGGATAACTCCGAGTCGTCTCCGTCGGCATCACTCACTGAGTGACACTGTCAATCATGTCACCATGGTCACCCTCCTCGCTACTGATTGGTCATAGTACATGTAAATTCCGTAGTATTATAATGAGATGGCTCGCTTGTAATTTCCAATCGACGTCATCTTCGGAGGTACTCGGCTACATTCGGGCGGCCATCGTAACCTACCTCGACTGTATATAGCAGCCTCGGCGTAGTAATCATCTCGCAAATCACGAGATAATTCAGTGATTCGCCGGAGTGAGTGGGTCGTCTGTGACATTGACCGTAACCTTCCGCACTTGATGATGTAGTGCAGACCAATGCTGATACTTTTTCACGTATAAATGGGTTGTCGAAACAAAATGGCCGACCAGCCTTCACTTCACCACTTGAGAAGTTCAACCTGCTGCTATAGCGTGAGTGACCCTTCATCAGGTAAGGCAACATGCTTCAACTCATTTTTCTATGTGTAGCAACACTCACAATCCCTAATTGGTAACTTTGATCATTCAGATCGATAGATTTGAACAGTCTTGTCGAGCATGACCGACGAAGTAGATCCCGGAGCAATATGGCGCTGTCCGATATACGTCAGAGTTACGATGTTGGTACGAATCGTTCTCTGACGTTCAGATTGTTGTAATTTCATTCTTAAATATAGTGCTGCCACCGTGCGGGAAATAAAGGAACTATCGATGTGCAGTACTGCAGAGCTCGCGTACATCGCTTTAATAAACCGGCACTGCTGCTGCTGCTGCCCGATGTTACCATTTGGGAGTGTGCTGGTATTGAGTAGGTCTTTACTAGCTCTACTACCACTCTCCAATGGCCTAGCAGGTAAATATAAAATATTTTTAATTTGAAGTTTTAATTCTATTATTTCACCACTTATCAACAATAATTGTGCTCTTCTGAAATGTGTAAACACTAGCTGCAACTGAGTGTGATCTATGCTTAAAGTGGAATGGTTATGATATTGTAACAGTAGCCTACTCAGTGTAATTTCCAAGTTCCTACGTAAACTCCAGTAAGCCTTAAAGGGCCTCTAGAGGCTGCTCGCCATTAGGCTACTATCAGTACCGGTTCTTTGGCCAGGCGGCGCCACTTTAACGTAATAATCACTGGTACGAGGTATTCAACCTGGGTTTTCCCCGTGGTTTTCCCCTGCCATGCTGGCTGCCTCTAGAGGCCCTTAAATCGCCTTCAGCCAGCGGAAAGTCCTCTTCGGATAGGGGGGAGTATTAGGCCGGAAGCAATTTTTAAAGTTTTTTTTTCAAATTAGTGATGGAATTCCTTTTCACGAGGGGGAGGAATGTTGGAGTTGGGTATAAATAGGCCTAATCCGTTGTTGGAATTTGAAATCTGACACTACTGTTGGGCACTCATGCGGGCTGTGTTAATCTTAACAAAAGGGCATTTGTCCCATACTCCTGATTGTACCATGTCAGTTCCAATGTCGTTGGTGTCTACTCAACTGGAAAGGCACTATGACCGTCACGAGACGTGGACCAGGGGACGACACCCAGAACTCAAAGCAGGGAGACGACATCCAGAACCCGACCAAGAAAGACCTCCAGCAACACTCAGCCAATATAGACCTCCACTGACTTGACGTTTCTACCCTGATTGCCTAGTGTATCATTGGTGTGCCTTAAAGCTGACAGGTCAGATATACTCTCCGACTTGTGTGCAAAAAATTTTTACGCTCAACTTCGGCAGACCACGAGGCTGCCGAAGTCGAGCGTTCGGTAATGTTCGTAATGTGCACTAAGCTTCCTACCTTGAAACACCCATTACACCCTGCGCATACCAACTACGTCATCATTCACTCACCTGATAACCGGAAGTGAAGGATCGAGGGCTCTGCATGGACAGATGCTCCAAATATACAGTGTACGTATCCAAAGAAATCGCATGCAATCTGCGTCAAAAAATGGAGAAGGTCCAAACGAAAACTAATTCCGCATAACATGGCCATTCGACAACACATGCAAATAGGCAATTTTGACCTCAATACAAATGTTAGCTCTGGTCGTGCATAGTTGCGAGTGCAACCACGTCCGCTCCATCCTCTGCCTCTCCTGAGGAGGCCTTCGCCATGAATTCATGCATGTGTAGCAGTATAGGCCTATGCACTGATTTGCCTCTCCCAATTTAGTAATCACCTGACACTATGGAGAACCGATAGGGGAACTAGGAGTTATGTCATTCAAAGGAGATTGACCTGTAAACCATACTGCCAAGCCATTCAATGACAATGGACTAGTCAATAGGCCAGAATAATAGCTGTTGTAGCCTTTAGGGCAACTGAACTCTCCTTACGTTCCCCATGTTATGTAACCCACTGGTAGGCCTAGGCGTACGTGGCATTGCGTATGCACGGTCATGGCGGCCTACAGACGGAGCAGACGAGGCGACTCTAATGCTTTCTCTTGATACGCCAATCTTTGTGGTGGCTACTTATTTTGGTATAGCATCCGCGGGTCATTGATAAGTAGTCGGATACTTTGTTTATTCAATGTGTTTGGATTCGATACGATATGCATTTACATGTATTACTACGGCGGTGATTACCTCTACTTCCATTTTGAAGGTTCGAGTGTTGGATTTTCAGAGAGCCCTCGATCCTTCACTTCCGGTGATCAGGCGAGTGAATGATGACGTAGTTGGTATGCGCAGGGTATAATGGGTGTTTCAAGGTAGGAAGCTTAGTGTACATTACGAACATTACCGAACGCTCGACTTCGGCAGCCTCGTGGTCTGCCGAAGTTGAGCGTAAAATTTTTTGTATACAAGTCGGAGAGTATATCTGACCTGTCAGCTTTAACCACGGTAGGCCATTCTGCGACAGTAGCAACCATCTTCAGAAATACTAGTCTCGCGTCACCAGCCTCTCTCTCTTACAGGAGAGAGTCTGGTAGCAAAGCGTACAACTTTCGTTACCGCCAGGTGGCGAGTGTCCAGCTCAGAGCATCCGAATCTGATTGGCCAACGGCTGATAAAACATGGCTGCGCCCATGTAACGCATGATGAACGAACAAGGAACGAAATAGTCCGAGGGAAATGTTACCTTTTTAACACGTTTTATCGTGGTTTTCACCGAGTGATATGTAGAAGCGATCGAGCCTGGCCGTTTGAGGTGGACCGCTGATGAAATAAAGTGGAATTGTATTGTAAAAGGATCGATTTACCGTCTGGCTGAACTTAGACTCCCTGCTCGGAAGTGATGATGATGATGATGATGACAACAATTGAAAGCCGTATAACCCTAATGGGTCTTAAGCTTATAAATTCACACTCATATAAGCTACGCTTCTAACGCGGGGTGGTATATGGACACCAAAAATTTATCGTCAAAACACAAAGTTCCACATTCCACAATAAAGTCCATTGTCCGTGCAATACGAATAGGTACTATGAATCCACGAAAAACTGTCTCTGTAGTGTAGCACTTGCTCCTCGTCCACATCCAACGTATCGCTGTCAAGAAAAATAGATACAATTTCATTAATATAAGTGACATCTTCATGTAGCTGGCACGGACACAACTAGTTAAACAGAGTCAAACACATCTATAATACTAATACTACTACTTCAATATATTGTAACTAATACAGTCATACAAGAAAAGGACAGTGAAGAAATAAATAGGAAAATAGGAAATTAAGCGCGATAGTTGTAGATAGAATCACGGTCAGACCAGTGTTTGTCCAAGGCCAACTTGAAAGAATTGAGAGAGGGTGATGCAACAACATGACTAGGGAGAGCATTCCACTCATTGATCGCACTCACAGAAAGGAACTTCCCTCGAACTGAAACATTCCACCGCTGCTTAAAAACTTTGAACTGATGACCGCGCAAAACTGTTGGCACTACATTTAGATTGAAGCTATTGTAAGAACAAGGACACAAGAAATACTTAAAAATTTCGATCATATCGCCCCTTCTTCTTCTGTGAGCGAGAGTTGGCAACTGCAATAACCTGAGACGATCAGCGTAGGGAACATGCTGACCACCCACAACCCATCTTGTTGCCCTACGCTGAATCTTCTCCAAAGCTTCTACCTCTCCAATCGTATGGGGACACCAAGCGGAATTGCCATATTCAAGGATGGGACGGACCAGGGACTTGTACAAAAGAGGGCCAGACGCTGCATTCAAATATTTCATGGACCTCTTAATACCAAATAATGCTCTGTTTGCTGAAAGAGTGATAGCCTCAACATGTTTTCGTGAGCTGAGATCATTTGAGATCACCACACCTAGATCCCGCATGTGGGTTACCTCATGAAGAATGAAATTTACACCTCTGTCATTGCTCATTTTATACTCGAAAACAGGGCATGACCTCCCCACACGCAATAGTGAACACTTAGGTATATTGAATCTCAGCTGCCATACATCAGCCCAACGAACTAGAGACTCCAAATCTTCCTGTAATTTCCGGCAATCACTCAAGTCCTTAATCACACGATATAGCTTAGCGTCATCAGCAAATAAACGGATCGTACTGCTTGTTACCTGCGTTGGCATATCGTTGACGTAAATTGAAAACAAACAAGGACCAAGAACACTTCCCTGGGGAACACCACTACAGACTGGAACTTCTAAAGAAGGCTTACCGTTTACCACAACCGACTGTGTCCTGCCAATGAGGAAATCCGATACCCAAGCAAGAATATTGTTTGTGATACCGTATGCCTGGAGTTTCTGGAGGAGTCTATGGTGAGGGACGGAATCAAAAGCCTTTTGAAAATCTAAATAAATAATATCAACACTGAAATTCTGGTCCACTGCTGACGTCCAATCTTCCATACAATCCATTAAATTACTTTTACACGACTTACCCTCAGTGAATCCGTACTGCATAGAGGTAGACAGATTTTCAACTTTGAAGTGTTTATTGATCTCATCCCTCACCATGGACTCCATGATTTTACATACCAGACAGGTCAAGCTAATAGGTCTATAATTGTTAGCCTGATCAGTAGGGCCCTTTTTGTGTAGGGCAGACACCTTCGACTTTTTCCAATCCTTTGGAACTGCGCCTGTACTCAGAGACAAATTGAAAAGAACACAAAAGGGCTCAGCTAATGAATCAGCTAATTCTTTTAATAGTAACCCAGGAATACCATCTGGGCCAGGGGCCTTGTTTACCTTTATATTCTTTAGTCTCTTTAGTACTTCGTTGGTGGTGAACACTGGGTCAGGCATGACTGGAGGAGGGTTTGGGATAACAGTATTAGGGAATTGAGTGGTTCTGGACGGAAGACGAAGATTTCCATCACGCGCGTACCCGAGCTTAAAGCTGACGTGAACGAACAAAAAGCCCTCATGCGACGAGCAAGAGAATTACAAACGCCCAGCAAACTCCTCAAACGACGGCTCAGAATGTTTCTGGGATCTGGAAACCGTCGGTATCACCAAGAGTGAAAGTCCACCGACTGATCCTGTACTGCAAAATTTTGATGAGCCTATCAGGAAAGTGAATGGGAGGTATGAGGTCTCTCTTCCATGGAAGAGCGATTTCAGACCTGGTATATTGTTGGACAACAAAACACTGGCGAGGAAACGTCTTGATTCTCTTAGTCGGAGGCTAGCCAAAGACGCTGACCTTAAGCAGATATACGACTCAGTATGAACAGAGTGGGATCATTGAAGAAGTTCCCCTATCTGAGCTGGATAGTCCCTACCCAACCTTTTATTTGGGCCACCGTCCCGTCTTGAGATCGTCGAGTTTGACCACGAAGGCCCGTCCAGTCTTTGACGCATCGGCTGCAGGTTATAATAACGTGTCGTGGAATGATTGTATGGAGACGGGACCTTCATTACTTCCAAGTTTGGTAGAAATTCTGATGAGATTTCGTAGATGGCAGTTTGCTCTGGTTTCTGATGTAACTAAGGCTTTTCTCCAGATTGGAGTGAGAAAGGAAGATAGGGACGTTCATAGATTTCTATGGGACGTCAAGGGTTCCATTCGTACTATGAGGTTCTTGCGTGTTCCATTCGGAAACCGTAGTAGTCCGTTCTTGCTGAACGCAACCATCCGGCACCATCTTAACTCTTATCCTCTTTGCAGAACTGTCGAAGAATTACGAGAAAACATCTATGTTGACGACTGGTTGTCTGGAGCCAACACTGATGGCGAGTGTTGCGGTTTGTTTCAAGAGGGGTCCGCCATTATGGGCGATGCTCAGCTTCCTTTGGAGAAGTGCTTTTCCAATGGTAACGTGTTTCATGAATTCAGATCTAAGGTAACTGAAGATGCTTCCATCAAGGCTTTGGGAATGTTTTGGACATCCTTGGAGGATTGGCTGGCCTTTGAGGGTATTGAGCGACCTCCTAGGTCAGAGTTGCATTGCTGTAAGCGAACTGTCCTAAGCTATGTCTCTAGACTTTTCGATCCTCTCGGTTTGATCCGCCCTTTCATCATAACTGGCAAAATCCTCTTTCAGGACGTATGGTGTTGTGGTTTGGATGGTGACGTCGCGCTTCCTGTTGAGTTGAAGAATAGGTTTCTGGATTGGCTAGACGGCATTGAGGTATTGAGGACCTGGAGGATCAAGCGTTGCTATTTTCCCCTCACGGTCTGGAATGATACCTTGCAGAGGTTACAGCTGCACATGTTCTGTGATGCCTCTGAGAAGGCGTATGGAGCTGTTGTTTATATGAGAGTTCCAGACGGTGTGGGCAAATTTCGGGTGGTGCTTGTCACTTCCAAGGCCAAGGTGGCTCCACTGAAGCGCCTAACTTTGCCTAGATTGGAGCTTATGGCGGCCCTCGTGGGGGCCAGACTCCTGGCGTTTGTCCAGAAGGCTCTTAGGCTGTCTGGGTGCGTATCGTACTCCTGTTGGTCTGACTCTGAAATCGTGCTTGCTTGGATTAAGAGCCCTTCTTCCAAATTCAAGGCATTTGTTGGTAATATAGTAAGTGATATTCAGGAACTCACGGATCCTACGAGGTGGTTCCACGTAGATGGAAGCGATAACCCTGCGGACTTGGTTTCCAGGGGGGTATCTGCACTTGATTTCGTGAATTCTGATTTATGGGTGGAAGGTCCTAGTTGGCTGGCCTCATCTGAGCAAGAGAGTGCTCAAGTTGCGTTTTTAGTACAACCCGAATTTGAGGAATTGCAAGGTTCTGATACCACGTTGACTGTTTCCACTACAGTTCATGAGTTGGTTTTTCCAGTGGAAAGGTGGAGTTCCTTTGATAAGAGTATTAGGGAATTGAGTGGTTCTGGATGGAAGACGAAGATTTCCATCACGCGCGTACCCGAGCTTAATGTGGCATAACTGACTTGACCCGTTTCATAAGACATAGACATTCAGTTCCAATTCGCTTCATTTCCCTATTTTCCCAGATACTAGTTTCATAGATTTACGTAATATAAATGGAAAGAATGCTAATGATAGATTCAAAAGATTATCCTGATCAAGATGCAAATGATTTAATAATTCAATTAGATGAGGAAGTAGAAAATGTAGAAAGTATCAGTATTGAGTGGTTCTGGTCTTGAACAGTTTCTTCATAATAATAAACCCACTTTAGTGTAAAAATGCTATAAAAAAAGAGCAAAATAAAAAAAAGGTACCATAAGAAATAGTTGGCTCCCATTGTGAGCTGACTCCCGTTGTGAGCCATTTTTTGGCCAAAACCTTTTTTGTTCAGAATTCGATGCTGAGTTCATTGCACATAAAAGTTTTGGCACCCGAGGCCTAGAAGTACCATTTTTTGGCAGTTTTTGTTAAGCCCTCAAATTCAAATTTCCCTCCACCTTTT
>NMRB01000098.1:31846-43763 GCA_002633025.1 Notospermus geniculatus
TAAGCAAAGTGCCAGTGACAGTCAAACTCGTTCCATCGACAGAAAAGTTTGTACTTATGGCGAAAACGGCAGACCAGGAATACCGCGTTCAACTGGAAAAGGCGGAATTAAAAGTGAACATAAAAAAGATAGCTCATCACGTTCGCGTTGCACACGAAGAGAAGCTGTTACAGAGCCCAGCTAAATATCCTGTTCGGAGGGTTGAAATGAAATTTTTCACCAAAGCAGCCAACGTCAGTGACCTCAGCGTACAGAATGTGGTAAGCGGGGACATTCCAAAGCGATTGGTTTTTGGACTAGTCGAAACGGAGAGTTTCAACGGTCATCTGAACAAGAATCCCTTTAACTTCAAACATTTCAATGTGTCTGAAGTGATCGTGCGACAAAACGGGCAACCGATTCCCTTTGAGACACTTCAGTTTGACTTCGCGAGTAAACATGTTCTTCAAGGCTACTTTGCATTGCTCAAAGCGGCAAACCTATGGGGCAAAAACGAGAGCTTTGGAATTTCTGCTCGCAAAGACTTTTGCAAAGGATACGCCATATACGCGTTTAATTTGCCACCAGATGATAACAGCGGATCAAATTTTAGTTTGGTTCGTGAAGGCACGATCGCTCTCGACATCAGGCTGAAGGAAGCATCGACCAATGCAATCACAATCATTGTTTATCTTGAATATGACGCGATTGTTGAAATTGATACCCATCGCAACGTGTCTTTCAATGAGTAATCAGCTAATGACAATATGAATAACAGGGAACTACGATATCACTTGAAACGACATTGGGAGACTAATTCTTCATCTGCTGGAGTTTACCCGGCAGATCTTCTGCCAGAGCACCCTAGACGTAGACGGCCTTGCGCTTACGTGGTTAATACCGACGACTCAACAAGTTCGGGTGAGCGCTGGACTTGTTTTTGGTTTCCTCAATCACCAACGATGGCAGCAGAATACTTTGATAGCCTTGGTTTACCCCCGTCATTCGTTGAAACATTTGAATCATTTCTCAAAACGCATAATGGGAATTACACTCACAACAAGCACCCCATCCAAAGTCTATGGACCAGCGTATGCGGACAGTACGCAATGTTTTTCATTTTAATGAAAAACCGTGGATATTCCTTCGATGAAATTGTAAACACCTTTGACAAAAGAGATCTTAAGGGCAATGACGAACAGGTAAATCGTTATATCGAATGTGCCTTTGGCACCAGACAGAATGTGTTTGACAGACCGTTTTTTAGCAAAAGAGTGAACGAAGCACTTCGTGAAAGTATTTTTAGACATACTGTGTAACACGGCATGCTTCCTTTCACTTTTATCATGCGTCATGCGATCTCTTTTGTCAAGCAAAAAATAGGTTTTGGCGAGCTCAAAACAGGACTGAAGAATGCCTACCTTTTCCATCTTGGTTTATTTGTGCTGGCCAGTGCTGAAATGGGGAAAAACATTGTATGAGCAATTTTTTGTATAGCTTTGTCATTTACAGCTTTTCCGGCATTCGATTATGTTATCTTTTGAAAACGTGTAAACATGTATCTCTATTATTTCCTGTGTCTGCTTGTGTAACTATGACATTTTTGTGACCTTACAAAGATCTGCAGTTTTCTAACATGGAAAGCAACAGCCTGTAAACCGTCCCAATGGTAGACCTACATTTTAGGGCTGAGTGGGACAGGGACAAAGATAAAATGCATTGCCGCCATTTCATGTTAATGAAAAACCGTTATGTGAAACATTTATCTGCAATATTTCCTGTATCTACAATCATGTATAACGATGTATAATGGGATGTATAATGGCATTATTGCGTCTACCTTATTTCAGCGATTTGCTGTCTGTAGTTTTCTAACCATGCGGCATGGAAAGCATCCGTCAGTCTGTTGAGAGCGTATCAGAGCCTTAAAGGGTGAAAAATATAAAATTTGGACATTTTTGCCCTGCAACGCTAATTGTGCCCACCTCAGTACTCATGACCAAATCCCATGATAGGACTTTCTTGGGAATGAATTTTCCGGAGACTAGTTTTCCGGGTACGAATTTTCCTTGGGGACGAATTTTCCCTGGGGACGAATTTTCTCTGGGGACGAATTTTCCCTGGGGACGAATTTTCCGGGGACGAATTTTCTGGGGACAAGTTTTCCAGGGACGAATTTTTCCTGGGGACAAATTATCCGGGATGAATTTTCCGGGGACGAATTTTCCTGTAACCGTCAATCACACAGCGTTATTGACCCCATAAATTCACAAAATTAGATGCTCAATGCACATAGCCAGTTCCTATGAACTGGAAAAGTCCGACATTTTTACCGGGTTATTTTGAATGCTTGACGCAAGGGCCCAACGCGCCGCGTAGCGGACAACAGCGAAGCTAGCCAAAGACTTTTCACCGGTCAGTCAATAGAATTGGACTCATAGATGAAATGCGTCAAATGTTCAGATGGAATATACCGGACGGTTGGTTCACGTTTTTAGTGGCTGTGAACGTAGATGGGTACATTATGTAGCGATATGCTGACAGATTTGCTGGGGACTTGCTCTGTGGATGTTGTAAAATGCGATTTTTGGAAGATTATTCTGATTTGTAACGTCATTTCTAATTAACAAAAAAATGTGTTGAGTAGCTGGGATATGTTTATAAACATTTATTGAGCAGCCACCGTCATGACGTGGCCGGCTGGCGCATCGGTAGAGCGTCCGGTTCCGAATCCGGGGCGCCGGGTTCGAGCCTTGCGATAGGAATTTTTTTTCATGTGTCTGTTTCTCTGTTTATTTTTTTTTGCTGACAACGTTTAGTCGCAGGATGAATATCTCCCCAGCCCTTTCATTTTCCTACAAATCTGCATTTGCTAATAAATACTTATAACCACAGATCCCTGTCAGCTGCCCTGCATTCAGAGAGACTTTTCACTAAAGTCTCTCTGAATGCAGGGCAGCTGACTACCATCCACATTCCCCTCCCAGTCACCAAAAATATCAACACCACAACTCACGTTCAAGACTACTGGGTTACTGCAATCACTTCATAATTCAAGCGGCCTGACTAGAGGAAATTTCTTTTATTATTTCTTTCAAAAAAACAGTTTTCCATATTTCACCTTTACAATTCCAGGTTTTACACCCTCCTTGTCCTGTCGACAGCGCTGTTTGGAAAACCACCGTTCAAGAACCTCATCGTCAATGGAATGGTGTTGGCAAGGTGAGACGAGCGTCATGTCCTCCAGGGCTTTCATTAACTTTTTCCCTACCTGGGTCATGACTTCCACCATTATTTTATGGAAGTCAATTTGAGAAGATGCTGGGGTCTTTAGACTTCCAGCTATTCGTTTTTGGGGTCATGACTGTTTTTGTTATATTTTACTGGGGTCAAATCTTTCGTATGCTGCTACCGGTACCACGTGCGAGGCAGGGACCTTATTCACAAAGCTCCCGCAACTTTAAGGAGGTGCAAATCCTTTGTCAGGCTGATATGAACAATAGGTTATCCGCAAATGGACAATAGTTTCCGCAATCCCGTAAGTTATGAGAGCTTCGTGAATAAGGTCCCTGATGATCTCCCCAATTTCTCACAATTCAGTGGAATGTTTCACTAGAGATGCTGTCTTTGTACAGAATGGCAGGGTTTCCGTCAGAAAATATTGCGAGGGGGGGCTTGCGGGCCCAGGGGAGCTCGACCAAAAAAATTTTGCGATTTTGAACCTTATGCCATTATTTGCACATCACACTTGGTGAAAAACTGGAACTTTAAATCACTACTCTGCAAAGTTGAGGGGGGCTCAGCCCTCCTTGATGAACTTGAGGAGGGGCCTGAGCCCCCCCCCCTGGCGGAAACCCTAAATGGGTTAATCAGTGTTGCCTTTGTTGATTTCAGTGATGGCCAAAAGATGAGCAAAAGGAAGAAAAACTACCCCGATCCGATGTCCGTGGTGCACAAGTTTGGAGCTGATGCACTCAGGTTAGTTGTTCATTCCACTCTACCGTATTACGGGCGCCATCTTGCGCAGCGATACAGCGGTAAATTCTGCCGCACTGCGCCGGAAGTGAGAAGCTTGACCGATTAACATCCAAGTTGCATCCGCATGTTGAATAGTCCCTTGAAACGACGACAATTTTGCTTGTAATTCAACATACATCGTGTACCTCGCTGATGAATATGTTTATTCCATCATTAAACAGCCATTAAACAGGCGTTTGTAGCAGGTTTTTTCGGTGTTATTGGTGATCTACTTTATAACGACATCTTCAGTTTTCCGGCCATCTTGTTTGTCACATGACCAGATGAGATCACATGACCACTGAAAATATGTAGTCCCTGCAACATGGCGTCCATTATACGTCAGAGTCAATGACGGGAACGCAAGTCATGACTCTGTTGTTCAGAATGTAGTTCATTCTAAACCACCTTGGTCACAGTGAGCCTTGTTTTCAATGGATAATGTGCATTAGCCTCGTTTTAACCACACCGAGCTTTGGTGTCGCAACTAAACCCGTGTCCGCCATTGTGTTTCTCGCTTCGAGCATTCAGAGTGGCAGTGCAAAGAATATGGGCGAGACGAATACTCAGTAACCTATCCCAAGAATGTTTTGCATTCAGAGTGGCAGTGCAAAGAATATGGGCGAGACGAATACTCAGTAACCTATCCCAAGAATGTTTTGTATCATTAGCTAAATATCCTGCGGAAAGTCAGCTGAAGAAAGTGCCCTGCTATCTCGTTTTGACTCCTGCAGCTTGCTGTTAGCGCTGCACACGGATGTACACGATGTAGACACGATGTACATATTTGTTACACAGTGCGTGATTCACTGATGACGTCGCGCCATCGACGTAGCGTCCTCCGTGAACCGGATGCCGGGTCTGATTGCCTCTGAATATCTTTAAAATATCTGCAATCAAATTTCACTGAACTGAATATGACTTTTTAGGGCCAGAGAGGTTTCATGGAAAGGTGGTTTAGAATAGAAATTGATACCGAACTGGAGGTATTGGTCGTCTCACCAAACCCGCTCAGGTGGAGCTGTCATTCCGACCTAAACCCTCGGCGAAGCGCCTTGTGTTTAGGTCTGCATTTTAGCTCCACCCTCGCGGGTTTGGTGAGATGACCAATACCTCCAGTTCGGTATCAATTCCTTAATTATTGTCGAAGGCTGGGTCTCTGGCAAGTGAAGCAAGCTTATGCATGATTGGCCTCTTTAGAACTCATTTTAGGGGTCATGTCAATAATTGTCTCTTGCAGAATGTACCTGATAAACTCACCAGTTGTTCGAGCGGAAAGTTTGCGATTCAAGGAGGAGGGTGTGCGTGATATCGTGAAGGACGTATTCCTGCCGTGGTATAATGCCTACAGATTCTTGATGCAGAATATCAAGAGGCTGGAAATAGTAAGTAGGTCTAGTAATCGACAAATGTATGGTTAAAAGAATTGAAAATGTATGGTTAAAAGAATTGAAAATGTATGGTTAAAAGAATTGAAAATGTATGGTTGAAAGAATTGAAAATGTATGGTTGAAAGAATTGAAAATGTATGGTTGAAAGAATTGAAAATGTATGGTTGAAAGAATTGAAAATGTATGGTTGAAAGAATTGAAAATGTATGGTTGAAAGAATTGAAAATGTATGGTTAAAAGAATTGAAAATGTATGGTTAAAAGAATTGAAAATGTATGGTTGAAAGAATTGAAAATGTATGGTTGAAAGAATTGAAAATGTATGGTTAAAAGAATTGAAAATGTATGGTTGAAAGAATTGAAAATGTATGGTTGAAAGAATTGAAAATGTATGGTTGAAAGAATTGAAAATGTATCGTGCTGAAAGTAGCTCTGTTATCCTCAGAAATGGAATTCAAAGCTTCAAGTTGACAGGTTCATGTACCTCTTTACCACAAAAAAAAGTTGAAGCTCGTGCCTATTACGTAAAGCTGAAATTTAGGCAGTGAGAGACATCTGGTGGCAACACATGAAGTGTATCCCTCAGTAAGTTCATTGTTCGCAGTTAAACCTTTATGGTTGAGTCCACTTTATGATAGGACCTGATTACTATGTGCTGCCCTCTATCACAGGTATAATCTGCAATCTTCTTCGAAATTACAGGAAGAAGGTGTACAGTTCATTTACAATGAAACAAAGATAGAAACGTCGGACAACTACATGGACCGATGGATCCTGTCCTTCACGCAGTCGCTGATCAAGTTTGTCAAGACAGAAATGGCGGCTTACAGACTGTACACGGTCGTGCCGAGGTTGGTGCGGTTTGTGGACCAGCTGACCAACTGGTACGTCAGGATGAACAGAAAGAGGCTAAAGGTAGGGTATCCGTGACGAAATGAAAGATTAACCCATCTGCCCCTGGAGTCCAGCAGACGGCATCTTCAGCCAAGTTTTTCTCACTGTGAACTATCAAAATGACTGACTGTTTGTTGGGTGTGCTACTCTACTTCTTAGATAATACACCTGATCTGTCTGTTTCTGCACTGAACTATCGTAACGAATGACCTGATTGTGGGGTGTGCTATTGTACTTCTTAGATAATACACCTGGACCCATGTTTCCGAAGCCGTCGTTAAGGTTAACAATGTCGTTACGCTATGCATTTTCCCAGTTTTAACGACATCATTAAGGCCATTCGTTTTTTATTACATGTACTTGTTTGGATGTTAATTTTGGGTTTTTTTGAAAAAAAATAAAATTGGAAAAATTGTCATTTTTTATTGCCCCCGACCTTAAAAACCCTGATATCCGAAATAAAAGTGACACCTTTTGACTTTGCACATGTGCAGATGACAGAATTGGATTCGGAAGCATGATCTATCTGTTCCCTCTGTCATGTCTGTGATGTGTCCAGCCTTGTAACTTAAGTTTTGCCTTCATTCGTCCTGATCCTGCCATGGTTGGGTTAGGGTTCTTTTATTTTTGGGATTTTATTTTTATTTTTATTCCGATCTCCTATGTTAGGTTTACAGCAAAGAAATCCGCCAAACAAGTAATATAAAAAGAATGGCCTAACCTAACGACGGCTTCGGGAACATGGGCCCTGATCTGTCTATTTCTGCACTGTGAGCTATCGTAACAAATGACCTGATTGTGGGGTGTGCTACTGTACTTCCTAGATAATACACCTGATCTGTCTATTGCTGCACTGTGAGCTATCGTAACGAATGACCTGATTGTGGGGTGTGCTACTGTACTTCTTAGATAATACACCTGATCTGTCTATTTCTGCACTGTGAACTATCGTAACAAATGACCTGTTTGTGGGGTGTGCTACTGTACTTCTTAGGTTACCGGTACCATCTGATCTGTCTATTACTGCACTGTGAATTATCGTAATGAATGACATACATGTAATTGTGGGGTGTGCTACTGTACTTAGATCACCCCTGATCTGTCTATTACTGCAATGTGAACTACAACAAGCCGTTTCCATTGCAGGGAGACTTTGGCATCAAAGATTGTCACAAGGCGTTGGAGTCCTTATTCAGTGTCCTCTTCAGCATGACTAAAGTTATGGTGAGTATGTCAGTGCTGCCATACTGTCATTTTCCCTAAAAACATGACAGAAAAAAGTTCTTTCACCAATCACAGTTCGTGTTTACGGCCGAAGTGGTGGCCGTTTTGAAATGATGCAATGCATCACACATGTGTAAACTGCACTGAACACCATGGCAAAATGAAATGGGTTTTGAGAAAGGGATCTGTTATGTCGGCCTTACACAACAAATGAAGGTAGCAGAAAGATCTGACAAGAAGGACAAGTCAATTGATGTATGGTATGTCAGATTTGACCCAGCCGTTGCGGAGATATCGGCTGAAAACCTCTCGCCAATCGGATGTGGAATGAAGATTACCGGTAGGTCAAAATACATCCCAAATATTGCTGGATTTGTCTCAATTTCTAGGCTCCCTTCATCCCGTTCCTGACCGAACACATGTACCAGAGACTCAAGCAAGTAATGGACCCAGAGGCAACCAGGGACCAAGAGACGGCCAGCATCCACTTCTTAATGCTGCCCGAACCACGAGAGGGACTCATCGACACCAAGATCGAGTCGGCTGTCTCGAAGATGCAGGCCGTCATTGAACTCGGGCGCATTGTCAGGGATCGGAAGACGTTACCGGTTAAGTATCCGCTGAAGGAGGTCGTCGTCATCCACAAGGACACCACCGTCTTGGACGATGTGAAGTCGCTTGAGACTTACATCAAGGAGGTAAAACAATATTTTTTAGGATCAAACCTTTGCATTTTCAGATTATGAGCAGGTTTAGGGCATCATGATTTGTAGGCGAAATGGGGGTAGGCGAAATGGAGAGTAGGTGAAATGGGGAGTAGGCAAAATGAGTTTTTGTAGGCGAAATGGAGAGTAGGTGAAATGGGGGTAGGCGAAATGGGGATACACCGGTTCACCACGTGCCATGGTATTGCTGAAACTTCTGTTGGTGAAGCCAGGGCCTCTGCCAACCCAGACAGCTGAAAATTTTGATAAAAATTTGAAGGAATGTTCTTCAGGTACCAGAAGCGGATAAACATTACTCAGATAACTTTCAACGAGACTGACCCTTATGGGAACTGCCATGGCTAAAATTTCATTTTATCCGCCATTGCCATGACTACCAGGCCTATTTCAAGTTATTTCGTATTGCCAACTACGAGTCAGAGCTGTACGCCCTCTAACGTGTTCCCATACATCTGGTCAATCCCCACTGCCAGTATGATCATTGGAAGGCTCTTCGTCATTGCCAAGCTTATCAACATTAATAGAAAATGCATTAGCCCTACTACGAGTATACTCGTAGCTGGCAATGGGGAGGACACTGGTAACTACGGGTATGCTCGTAGCTGGAGTCAACCTGTTAAGGTCTTGCGATACATATGCGAAAATTTTGGGATCCTGGAAATCAATGCTGCATAAGTCGACGGCGGCGGGAAATATCGTACTATTCACTTTATGATAGGACCTGATTACTATGTGCTGCCCTCTATCACAGGTATAATCTGCAATCTTCTTCGAAATTACAGGAAGAAGGTGTACAGTTTGTTTACAATGAAACAAAGATAGAAACGTCGGACAACTACATGGACCGATGGATCCTGTCCTTCACGCAGTCGTTGATCAAGTTTGTCAAGACAGAAATGGCGGCTTACAGACTGTACACGGTCGTGCCGAGGTTGGTGCGGTTTGTGGACCAGCTGACCAACTGGTATGTCAGGATGAACAGAAAGAGACTAAAGGTAGGGTATCCATGACAAAATGAAAGATTAACTCATCTGCCCCTGGAGTCCAGCAGACGGCATCTTCTGTCAAAGTTTTCTCACGTCCTATGGTACCGATTATTTGAAGAAATGTTGTTCCTGTGGACCATCTGGAGAATGTTTCTTCAAATTTTTTCCAATTCATTTCCAAGGCTTTTAGAAAATGTCAACAGAAGATTGATACTGTCTGCTCAAATGTGGGAGTAGATGAGCGAAGAAAAGTTTGGGAGATGACGACAATTCTAAAGTCAAATTCAAATGTAAATTACTTTTCCTCACATCCCACACTCAGAGAGGAGCATAGGTCAGTGGTGAAGAACTCTACAGTACTCTTACAACTGATTTTGGTTTGTGTCAAGACATAATTATACCGATTTTGGTAGATATCGTAATGACTGACCTGATTGTGGGGTGTGCTACTGTACTTCTTAGATTACACCTGATCTGTCTATTGCTGCACTGTGTACTGTCTTAACGAATGACCTGATTGTAGGGTGTGCTACCAATGGCTACTGTACTTCTTAGATAATATACCTAACATGCCTAATCTGTCTATTTCTGCACTCTGAACTATCGTAATGAATGACCTGATTGTGGGTTGTGCTACTGTACTTAGATGACCCCTGATCTGTCTGTTACCGCACTGTGAACTACAACAAGCCATTTCATTGCAGGGAGACTTTGGTATCAAAGATTGTCACAAGGCGTTGGAGTCCTTATTCAGTGTCCTCTTCAGCATGACTAAAGTTATGGTGAGTAGAAAATATCAGTGCTGCCATATTCATGCTTTAATGGAGTCTTATTACTATAATTCTTTGGCAGTTTTATTTCCTCTGGTCCATCCCGGAGCAGCAGTTCTGCAGGCTTATGTGGGTGATCCACCGACTTTATGATGAGTTTATGATCAGTTTGTAATTAGTTTATGACGCGTTTGCGACTAGTTTTAACTAGTCGCAAATGCTGATCCACCGGCTATTATTTTTCATTGTTAAAACAATGAAAAATAATAGCCGGTGGATCAGCATTCACGACGAGTTAGCCACTCGTTCACGACTGATTTCTGTTGATTACTAGTTTGCGATGAGTTTACGACGAGATAAACATGTTTGAGTTGGTTAGGTGGATCAGCTTCAATGTCACGTCATTTCTGTACGATCAGTTTGCGACTAGTTTACGACAAGTTTGCGATTCGTTGATGACTGCCGTCGTGAGCTAATTGCAAACTAGTCGTAAACTCATCGTAAAGTCGGTGGATCACCCGTATTACCCATAGATGGGCACCTGTATTAGTTCCTGCATTCAAACGGTTGGATTTACACCCCATAAATGTATTATCAACAGATAGAAACATGGTGCCTTATAATCATATAAGCATGCTTTTAGTAATTTTTAACTGATCAGGTAATTGCAAACGACGTTTTTTTGTATATTTTGACCCATTTTGTGTTAATTTGCATAAAAAACGTAATTTCTGATTACATAACTACTGAAAACAATTAAGAACATGCTTATCTGCTTCTGAGGCACCATGTTTCTATCTGTTGATAATACATTTATGGGGTGTAAATCCAGCCGTTCAGAGGTTAGCTGTACATCGGGTCCCATTTTCCTGTACAAAACTCAGTTCTTGGGTCCAATGATAAAGTCAGTGTCCAAAACTTCAACACCGATTATGACGTTACCATGGTGATCTGACTTGGGCGCCCCTTCTAGAATTGAAGTACCATATTAAAGGAACATTTGGGCCAAAAATGGCGCTTTTGTCCGCTATGTCCTGATCGGGTCACAATTTTGAGCTTATTGACTGAACTAACCTGGGTGATGAAAGCTGACCTCTGTTCCCCTTCAAGTTATTAGGTCAAAATACATCCCAAATATTGCTGGATTTGTCTCGATTCTCTAGGCTCCCTTCATCCCGTTCCTGACCGAACACATGTACCAGAGACTCAAGCAAGTAATGGACCCAGATGCAACCAGGGACCAGGAGACTGGCAGCATCCACTTCTTAATGCTGCCCGAACCACGAGAGGGACTCATCGACACCAAGATCGAATCGGCTGTCTCGAAGATGCAGGCCGTCATTGAACTCGGGCGCATTGTCAGGGATCGGAAGACGTTACCGGTCAAGTATCCGCTGAAGGAGGTCGTCGTCATCCACAAGGACACGACCGTCTTGGACGATGTGAAGTCACTTGAGACTTACATCAAGGAGGTGGGACAATATTTTTTAGCCCGCTTGGCCGCAAGGCCCAGCAGGGCTTAAGCTGTGGTTGGGGTCATTGAGTGGTGGTCTGTCGTGCGTTAGTCCGTACGGCGGTACGGCGGTCCGTACGGCGGTCCGTACAGCGCTACGTCCGTAAACTTTTGGCTTGTTAGCGCTCTAGCACCTTTATTTTTCGACGAATCTTTTTGGTCTTTGGTGGGTGTGTATATGGGCCTAAGATCTAGGTCGAGTTCGGTTTTGAGCACGGTTGGATTCCTAATTTGGCCTCCAGGGGGCGTTTCGTGAAAAACTTCAAAGGGCTATATTTTGATAACGGAGTGAGTTGTTGTGTTGAAACTTTGTACACATGTACCTCTGTGTTATAGCAACTTACAGACAGCATTTCGGTGAAATCTGATTCTTGACATTGCCACTAGGGGGCCAAAACGAAAATCACCAAAAGTGCTAT
>NMRB01000098.1:44138-70241 GCA_002633025.1 Notospermus geniculatus
CGAAATATCTCGCAAGGTGTAGAAATGAGAGCAGTTTTAGTGAAGACACCCTCTGACAATACATGACATGAGTAGTATTCATATGTAAATAACCCACGTTGGGCAGCTCCTGACCTCTTCTGATTATAAGCTATTGAAAAATTTATTGAAGCTCGGGGAACCTCTTCGCTCAATACGTTTTTGAATCCATGTAGGTTTTCTGCATGCATTGAGGTAAGAAATGTCATTGAATAAATTCAGGAACAACCTATAATCCGGGAAACCGCAGACCTGACGACATGCGGGTTGTTATATTCATCGAACCGTACTAACCACAGAGTCGCCGAGTCGCTGACATTTGGGCGCGAAAGCATATGTATCGCAAGACCTTAAGGGTATGGCGTCTGCTCACATACGTCTGCTTATTGTTTATTCATGATGTCATGTTCTAAAAATAGCTTGCTATGGCTTTGAGTTTGTAGTAGTCATTCCAGTCTTCTGTAGAATACAAAACTGATATTTTTTTTCTTAATTCTCAGGAATTGAATATCAAGCAGTTGACGACAAGTGGCGACAAGGAAAAGTACGGCGTCCATTTCCGGGCGGAACCGGATCACAAAATACTCGGCGCACGTCTGAAGGGCGAATTCAAGAAAGTGTGCAGCGGTATCCGGGAGCTGACAGATAAGCAGCTAATGGAGTTTCAGAGGACTGGGAAGATTGATGTCCTCGGTCACACCCTCATGGCCGAGGACTTGCGGGTTATATACGGCTTCGATGCGAATAGTGACGGGACGCCGAGCCATTATGAGGCCCATTCGGATGATGATGTGAGTTTTACCTCTCTGTTAAACTCCCTCCGCAGTTTCAAACCGCTACCCACTATGTTACCCGTGCTCTGAAACTGCTATAGTTGACGCCAGCCTCAAAGTATGACCAACAGACAGCGTTAGGTGTCCGATTCGGGGAATCCCCATTGGCAATGTGCCATAATGTGCCGTGAGACTTGCTGGTAAAACGGATGAGATTTGTCGTTCTCGGCCAGTTGACACGAAGCAATTGGATTATATAGCCTTCAAAATGCCTGAAACGTGGGTGCACACTAACAGGTGCGTGATAACATGGATCAAGTTTGCAAACAGCGTTAATCTTGTTGGCTTTCCAATCGGAAAAAGTATGAATACACAGTGTATATTTTGTACACGTATCATAGCCAATCAGAGAGTGTGTTACGGCGACGTGGATCCCTCGTCAAACAGCGCTGTCTATGCACCATGAACTTTTGGCGCCAATCATGCCAATGTTTAGTGGGTCTAACTAAACACTGGGGACGAGTGTACCTCTCTGTGTGATGAAGATGAGGTTACAGTGGCGAGGTTCCTGTAATTAAAGTTGCTGCTGGTGATGTGCACGTCCAGATTGAAGTCTGGATTGTGCCACTTGTTGCCGCAATGACCAGTCGTAACCAATGTGCGTACATCGATAGCGACTGTTGCGTTCAGTTGCTTCCAGTCGCAAGGTCGATGTGCACTAGGCTTTAGTGAGGAGGTCACTCCAAATATGTATTTCAATCATTTCATGTCATTCGTTACAGATCCTAGTCCTTCTTGATGTGACGCCGGACCAGTCCATGTTGGACGAAGGAATCGCTCGGGAAGTCATCAACAGGATTCAGAAATTGAGGAAGAAGGCAAAATTGGTGCCACTCGACAACATCACCGTGTTTTACAAGGCTACGGGAAGTTTGGTGAAAATCTGCAAAGATTTCTCTGATTTCATCTACCAGACCATAAAACAGCCAATGGAAATGTACCCAGTCGCTGGCGACGCATCGGTCATCATACAAGAATCAACAAAAGTTAGTTCTCACAACTTTTCTGCTGTCTGAAACTCTTGACTTGCTGTGGACAAACTCATAAAATTCTTTAGCAGCATGATCAAATGTGACCCAGCACAGCAAAATGAGTCAGAGTGCGCACAGAAGAAGACCCAACATGTCCAAGGTGACACCAACGGTTCGATGATTTGAGGATTGTCTGCCCATTGTGAAATTTGACATTGTCGATTTCTGTAGTTGTTGTTCTGGTGTCATCTTCGGTCTTCTTCTGTGCGACTTCCGACTCATTTTGTTGTGGCGGGTCACAAATGTGAGCCGCTCTGGCAAAACCAGACCACATTGTCCCTCAGAAGTTGAGCCTCAATGAACCGAGATGACACCGGGAAAGAATGGAAGAAANTTGGGGATTTTGACAGTCAATAGTCAGGGGGTCGACCTATACGCAGGGTATACAAAAAATACAATGATTTGAGGCCCCAAATACGGGGGTCGACTTATACGCGACGTCGACCAATAGGCGAGTATATACGGTATTTCAATCATTTCATGTCATTCGTTACAGATCCTAGTCCTTCTTGATGTGACGCCAGACCAGTCCATGTTGGACGAAGGAATCGCTCGAGAAGTCATCAACAGGATTCAGAAATTGAGGAAGAAGGCAAAACTGGTGCCACTCGACAATATCACCGTGTTTTACAAGGCTACGGGAAGTTTGGTGAAAATCTGCAAAGATTTCTCTGATTTCATCTACCAGACTATAAAACAGCCAATGGAAATGTACCCAGTCTCTGGCGACGCATCGGTCATCATACAGGAATCAACAAAAGTTAGTCATAGTGATTACAATTGTCATACATTTCTTGACAACTGCCTGAAACATGTGATTTGCTGTCGACAAAATCATAGACAATAAATCGAAAGTCGTCTCCGAATATTTCGCAAATTTTCGACCCCAATCGGAGTCTTCCTCAGGCGCTATGTAGAAGAGATCCCAGAGGTGTTTTGGCATCATCTGATGATTTTGCTGTGTCAATTTCCCTTGATTCTGGTCATGATCTGCGAAACATTGGTAAAAATTTAGCTTTTGTGTTAAGATAGGCACGATGTACACTAAATGTACAGACATGTAGGGGGATGAGCGAAGTGGGGACTGTTTATGTGTTTAGATAGGCCCGATGTACACCATTAATGTAGAGACATGTAGGGGGATGAGCAAAGTAGGGACTGTTTATGTGTTTAGATAGGCCCGATGTACACCATAAAATGTAGGGGGATGAGCAAAGTGGGGACTGTTAGTGTGTTTAGATAGGCCCGGTGTACATCATGGATGTACAGACATGCGGCCCATCGGATGTGGGGACCGTGGCGAGCTGTGCAACAGAGGTGTAGCCATTGTGTCAATCCAAGTCCTTGTTTGGTTGAATCCCAAGAGATCTTTTGAAAACTCTTCACTATTATTTTCATGTATGTATTCTGTGTTTTTTTTTCAGATCAAAAATGATAGTTTAGATTTGACCCTGGTCTGGCGCGATGGCAATGGCGACAAGAAAGATTCAGGCGTGCAACCGGCGTGCCGTTTTGTGAATGTGGAGTTGTTAGGCAAGGAACCGGTAAAAGGTACCATACTGTTAGAAAATCCCAAGGGGGACTTTACCATAACAACAAAGGAATTGGAAAATCAGGTGAGAGTCTGTCATGCCCCCGACCCTGTCTCCTTATTATGAAATTGTGTACTCCTACTATCCTTGCCGTGGGCTCTACTCTTTTGTGAGATCACCATAAAAAATCATGCTCCCACCTACAGTGTTTCCGCCATGGTTTGTGGTGCGGTTTTCACAAGTATCAGGACTCTCTCAAAACCCTGTAAAAACCGCAGAGTTCTCCACTCCCTATAAATTAGCCCGGGCACTGCACCCGAGCAAAATCATTCCCAAGGCCAAAAGCGCCTGAGCTAAATTCCAGTGCCGGACCATAAAAGTCAGCCACCTGGGCAAATAACATACACTCCAACAGTTTTCCTGAGCATTATATTACCAATTTGTGCTAGTCACCGACCTATGGTCCAACACAGGGATAACCTGATACAAGTGCTATCAGCCTGTCCTCCTTGGGATACACGTGACCTGTCAATACAATTACCGGTACCTGGCTGAGAGTGGTGACGAGCAATTGCCCCGAGAAAAAGTTATATCTTCCGGCGAGGGATAAATGACACTTATTAGGGTGCCTCCTGAAATGTCTGAACTTGTCCCAGGTGCTAAGAAATCATGTCTAAGGCCTCCTACATGTAATTTAAAACTTTTTCTGGGGAGGCCCCAGACACCCCGGCAGGAACACGCCTGCCAATACGTCTATGACGTCACATGCGCCCGGGCTGTTGGAAAGGCAGTGGAGAACCCTACCGCACAGTTCAAATGTGACAGAAACCTCTCTTGTTGATTTGAACCTAAAATAAAGTTTCCACTCACTCTGCAGGTCGAATTGCTTTTCAACATCCGTGCTGTGAAGTACACCCTGTCTTTGGACAAGGAAAACCCAGATGCCGCCGTCACAGTCAAAGACGTCTTGTCACTACATTCAAAAACCTTGTACGTCCACTTAGAGAGAAATAAGAACGCTGAGGTTAAGACGAATGGTCCAAGTGCGACGAAATTCGTGAACGTGGAACTGGTCGGTGTGAAACCTCAGCAAGGGATCAAGGGAAATGTGGCCACGTGCTTCTTGCAGAATCCGAGTAGCTCGTACCTGTGTAATGTCGATGATCTGATTGAACAGGTGAGTGTTGAACAGATGAGAATTTGTTCCAAGTTCACAGAAAGAGTTAGGGTCGTATTTTAGAACGTTCCTTAACGTTAAGGTCGACCTTAAGTCTATTGTAAAACCGTCGAGAACAATAGATAGGTGGACCTTAATGTTAAGGAACATTCTAAAATACGGCCCTTAGTTATTTGTCCTAAATCCTCAGCAAAACTAAAGAATTTGTCCTGAATTCCAGCAAAACTTAAGAATTTGTCCTAAAACCAAGCAAAACTTAAGAATTTGTCCTGAATTCCAGCAAAACTTAAAAATTTGTCCTAAATCCACAGCAAAACTTAAGAATTTGTCCTAAATCCTTAGAAAAACTTAAAAATTTGTCCCAAATCCACTGCAGATCATAAGAATTTGTCCCAAAATCCACAGCAAAACATAAGAATTTGTCCCAAATTCCCGCCAAATATTAACCAATTGCCTTTTCTTTCCTTGAACAGGTGACCGTGATATACGGCCTAAGAGGGAAGCAACTACGACTGTTCAAGACTTCAAAGAAGACGGAAGAAATCACGAATAAATCACTGAATAACATTCTGTCTCTACATTCACAGACTGTTTATGCGAGCTGTCAATGAGACTTTCTTAATTAGCATCAATTAAAGCGAATTGATAGCGGATTTTATTTACATTTGACTGGTGTTTGTAAACACAAAATTTCAGCCAATCAGAATGCATGAACATTTCTTTGTTGACATTCTGGAGAAGTTCGTTTACCTACATTTTTTCCCGAAAATTCGTCCCCTTTCAAATTCTATTTCTAAATCAAATGTTTTCGATATCAATTCGCTTTAAATGGGGAACCCACAAACTAACATCACGACATGGCGCTGCGAGCGATGTGACCGAAGTCTCTTTTTTCTAACATTATTTCCATTTATTTCTGGCGTGAAAACAAACCATTTTTGTTGGTCGCCTGACGGTTACGTAATCGGTACTTCAGAAACCCTAAATGGTCGGGTTTTCTACGGAAAATCACCATCTTTGGGCATGGTCCTGACCTCCACCACATAATTATTTTTCATCAAATTCAGGATATCCTCAATCCTCATTATCAGAATCATCAAAAACACTCCCGTCTGAATCATTTATTCTGGAAAAAGTCCCCGCCAGAAGCTTTTTCAAACAGAGAAAGTTGTGATTCATTGGCCCCGGCCACCATATTGTCATTGAGACATCCGGTTGCTGCTAAGTTCAGAGCCTCATACATGCTACAGGCGGAACGAAAGTAGTGTAAATGTACAGCGGGAGTTGTAAAGCCTGCGTGGGGACGTGGTTTATTCAGCTTAAATTATTGCAATAAAACCTCACAAACAGGCTTGGAAAACGGCATACGCTGTACCCGAACATACTCGGGCGTGACCATTTTGGAACATGGACGTTCAGACGAATATGTTCGGGAGTGACCGTGAACAGGTTAAACTCATTCTTTTTTTTCTTAAAATTAAGAGATCCGATGGCGATAAAGACGTTGGGCCATATTCATAAAGGGTGTTTAAGACTTAGACAACTTCCTCAAATGCATGGTGGAAGTGTGTGCGTTTAGTGAAGTTACACGCGTCCAAGTCTTAAACACCCTTTATGAATATGGCCCAACGTCTTTTCTGTCATTATTCCTGTAGAAAAATGTACCGGTAATTTTTTCATGACGCAACGTCAACACCTTAAATGACATCAATGACATCTTTTCGGTACAACCGCTCGCAGTGCCAACCTGTCGGGATAAACCGCAGGGTGGGTTCCCCATTAACCTGGTAATGGTAGACGCTCCTAAGTGATTTCGGTGTGTCTTGTTTGACAGGGTTGTAGCTAGGATTTTGGTTATGGGGAAAAGGTGCTGGGGATATCAATTTTGTAGTTTTGAGGCCTCATCTGCATGGAAATTCAGCATTGGTGTGGGTGTGGGTGTGTACTGCCCTTTGCAACCATATGCAGTGGTCTAATGATAAAAGGCGAGGTTTAAGGCGTGCTGCCCCTTAGTGCTGGCGAGTGATGCCTCATGCGAGGGTCCGTGGGTTCGAATCTGGAAGAAAGACGTGATGACTTTCACCTTAGAAACCCGTTTCTATTTCTGGTCTAATGATAAAAGATACAGTCAACGTCGCATATAACGGCCTTGCATATACCGGACAATCGCCTATAACGTACTGAAACTGGAAGTCCCGGTCCTGTTTTACAATGCATCGGCCATATGCATATAACAGACTTTGCATATAACGGGCAAAAATTACAGGTACCAATCAGTACGTTATAGGCGACGTTGACTGTATTAAAACGGACTGGTCGTGCCCCCTGCTTGGGTGTTAATTGACAATTCAATGTGATTTGAGATAGTTCTGCACTGCATGTAATTTTGTGTGGAAATCTACGATAATTTGTTTAAAAAATACCCTGAGCCTCCTTGTCACATGTAATTATGCCCCCGCTCAACGAAGTTGAGATGGGGGGGGTTGAGAGGTTCCCTATCAATTTTGGTTGCGACTCGATATTCAATATGGCCGCCAGAAAGACATCTTGGTTTTAGCATTCCGGACCATAACTCAAGAACGGGCTGCCCGATTTATTTCATATTTGTGTGGTGTAATGGGGTGGATCGGGGAGGTTCCCTATCGATTTTGGTTGTGACCCGATATTCAATATGGCCGCCAGGAAGACATCTTGGATTTTCCATTCTGAACTGTAAACTAACAGGGTTATACATGTACATGTATTCAAGCTAGTTAAGTGTCTTCATGAATAAGGTCCCTGGTCACCTCATTGACTTCATAATTATCTAAGTGTCACAATTTATCAATTTCAGCCACAATCTCATATTTATACCTAGGCCTACCAGTATATACCTACGCAATCAATATCTGAACACAACGTACGCACCAGAGCGGGGGGCATACTTGCAATCGCCCTGATTGCATTATATCTATACCGTAGTTACCGGTATACATGTCCTGGTAATTATAATGGTTATGTGTGACACTTTTGGTAGCGCTTTCTATGGTAATATAGACTCAAAGCACTTTCACATGAAATGTATTATGTATTTTGTTGTCTGCAGATTTTGCTTATCCTTGCTCATCAAACTACTACTATCATGGTACTGTGTTTGTTTGTAACTTCAAAGGTGAAATGTGCTGAAAAAAATATCCCTGAAATAAAGATTTTTCCAAGTCAAATTGGAGTTCTGAATTATTCTTTAGAAAGAAACAAAACAAGAAGTAAACAATTTCACCTTCACAGACTGTGTAAAGGGGGGCCAAACTGTACAACAGTGCCCATTTTCTCCACTACGTTACACAAATAGACACTGTCATCGATCAGTCACCGCCATATTTGACCGCATCACTGCTCCTAATGGAGTTACCATTAGGGACCGCTTCACAATGGTAAGGAATCCTTACACATATTATTGCGCTGCACTTCTTTTCAACATGGCGGTGGCTGATCGATACTAGAGGGTGTTATTTGGAACGCCCTCTAGTGTCAAGAATGAAGGGGGGCATGGGCCAGCAGGGGACACTAGGACGAAAAGGAGATGGGCCAGCAGGGGACACTAGGACGAAAAGGAGATGAGGTGGGGAGGAATGAGTAGAGGAGGGTAGGGATAGGAGGCCTGGTGTAGAGTCGAGTGTAAACAGGCCAGACCAGGCGCGGATCCGAGGGGGGGGCACACCCGGCTGTGCCCCCCCTTTTGTGGAAAATCTTTAAAATTGACCGGGAAATTACGAAATTTTGAAAAGATGTTAAAATTTGACTGAGGTTTTCCATTTGCAGACTGCAATATAGTGGGCTCGGTCGGAGGTGGAACTCGGTGGGGGGGGGGGCGGTGCCGGTGATCAGGAGGATGATCGAGGACCCCCGAGGTGAGTGACGAGCTGGGAGACTTCGACTTTATTATGGGAATAGGGGAGAGGGAGGGAACTCCCGAGGGGACCTGGCTTAAGTCGAAGGACAGTCAACAATTTTTAAAGGAACTACATTTCAGGATAGGCCTAGGCCTATAGTCCTGATAATTTCACTATAGGCCTAATAGTGAAATTCGTATCCTTTTTCGCTGTACACCGTGAGGTGCTGCCCTCTTTTGCATTTTCTAATAACTAGGCCTATACTAATCTCGGTCACAAGCCGCTGTTTCGAATCTGGGGATCCGCAAAACAACTTTGCGGAACAAAACTGCTGGCTGCGCGAGACTATAAAGATGGCTTCATGTCTTCGAACATGTCGAACAGCGCTTCTGTCACGAAATTTGATTAAAAGTAGGCCTCCTAATAATGTTTTATGCTTGTACTACGGTCTCGCATTAGTCTCCCCGAGGACGGACTCCAGGAGATGCCACTGTGTGGGCAAGAAATCAGCGAGATCGCTGTTTGTTAGTGTTTGTCAATGTCTGCACTTTCTGTCTGATCAAACAAAATCAGCACACGCATCGACATGGATCCATGCAGAACATGTGCACTGCAATCTGCATGCCATCTGGCCATGACTTTGCCTAGCTAGGCCTACCCAGCAGTGTAGCTAACTCACTGTGGAGTGTGGTACCGGTAGGCTAGCCGGCTAGCCTACTCACTGACACTCACACTGATTCTGAACAAGGATTCTGAATGACATATCGCACAACGTCACCATGGTCACCTGACATGCCTGACTCACGGACGATCATGACGATGCGCGACGTCGTGACATTTTGAACGTCGCAACGCATGCGCTTTTTTGTGTAAAACTGAGTTGTTCACCAGCGCCTCCTCCTTTTTGGGCACGCCGGTGGCGCACCTCAGTTCGGGAAAGTTCCGAATTTGGAAACGTTTCTGATTTTGGAAGCCCAGCGATTCCAATATTGGCAACGTTTCTGTTTTCGGAAGCGGTTTTCGATTCCGATACCGGAATCGGTGTAGGCCTATTTGCATGTTAGGCCTAATCGGGATATGAGTATCAAAAATCGGGAAGTGTTTTTTTCCATTAACAGATGGCAGCACCTGTGACCTTGTATTTCACGGCGTACAATCTCAATTGCTGGCGTAAGTTGGCTGCAATCATCGATAATCATCAATTATCATCATCAAAAGGCTTGATTGTGCCATAATCTCTGGGCTTCCAAATTCAGAAACGTTCCTGATATTGGAATCGAAAATCGCTTCCAAAAAAAGGAACGTTGCCAAAGTCGGAAACGTTTCCAATTTTTGAACTTTCCCAAACTGACCTGCATTATCCCCAGGGCTCACATTTGGGGGCGATGTGGGCGACGTGGGGCGAAAATTTCGCCCCAAATAATTCCCAGGGAGACATAGTCGCCTAAAAAAAAAAAATTTTTTTTTTTTTTTTTTAGGGGAATATGATCCCCTCTGAAGCTTTTTCTGCACCCCGAAATGCCCAAATCCGCTCCTAAATGCCCTAAAATATCACCATTAAGTGTTAATTTTTTTGCAAAGAGGCTGAAATCAAACAACTTTGTTAGATATGTCGTCCACAAACTTTATGTGAAGTCTCCCTCTTGCGAGTGAAGTCTCCCAAAATTTTGAGGAGGGAGACATTATTTCTCCCTAATTTTAGACCCAAGTGTGAGCCCTGATCCCTCACACTGCGGAAGGATACCCACCACAGTACCTACTTATTCCGTTGAGTAAACAGGCTGCCTAACATGCCTAAGCATTGCTAGCCTAAGTGTGACAATGTGAGGGATAATGCAGTTGTTCAACGCCGGTTCCCCATTGAGGATAGGATGCAGCATTGCAGATGCCGCAACGATGAGCATGCAGCAGCTGGTGGATCTGTGGCGGTGGTGCAAAGGCCTTGGCAACTCAAAAGGACCAAATCCCCCCTCCCCCCCCAAATATGGGTACAGCAATGCACCATTACTGACACTTCATACCCCTGAGAAAAATTGGGGGTAGGCCTTTGCAGTCACTGTCAGTAAACCGATGGACTGGTAACAAACAGTGCATTTTCAGTGAACCCATACTTTGGGGGGATTTAGTACGGTATTGTTTTTACCTCCCGAGATCTTTGTGTCAGATCCCTGTGGCAGGTGTACCTCTTGCAGGTCTTCGCTTCATTCAGCAACATCTCAAATCCATCATTCTGTGCCACACACTCAAACCCACAACATTACACCTTCGGCAAATGAATGAGGAACCGGAGTGCCCAAAGGAGGCGCTGGGGAACAATTCAGTTTTACTTTTAACACAAAAGCGCATGCTCTGCGACGTCGACCATCGTCCGTGACATTATGTGCGATACGTCATTCAGAATCAATGACGTTGCTGTTCGGTCCCCCTTATTTATGCTAAAATACATGTAGTCAAGTTTATCGATGAAATTCAACATGTTCCCCCTTGAATTTTTGTTTGAAAGCATTCAGTAAATTGAGTCAGCCCTTTATACTTGATGATGAGCGTGTAAAATTGGAAATTCAGTGGACTATGTCAGGTATATTAGGGCTGGAAGTAGGGTGTAGTTTCAGAATTAAATGGCAAATAATGTTGACTTTTTTTCGACGTTGTAGTTTTAACTGAGTTAATTGTTCGTCAGCGCCACGTCACGGACTACATGTAGTTCCTCCGGTTCCTCATTAGGCTAGAAGGGTGTTAATAGATGGTCTGGCTTGGGAATTTCTCCTTATCTTATGTTGCCATTTTCTCTGCAGATTGCCGAAGATACCACATTACTTCAACCGTAGCAAGACAGTCGTCCAGTTCAAACAGAGCAAGTTCAGGTTTCCCGTAAGTATTTTTTACGTTGTTTGAGATCTGGCTCCATATTCATAAAACTACTTAAGTCAAAGTGTGATACTTATCTTTTGTGTTGAACAAAGGATAAGTGTCACACTTAGACTTAAGTAGTTTTATGAATATGGGCCCTGGCTCTGTACAAATTTTTCATTTTTGATGGATTTGAGTCAAAGAAAATTTAGTTCATGTTTCATCAAATGAGCAGTCATAGTGCTTCTGCCAGGATTCCAAAAGGGCAGGGTATTTTTCGCCACCTCTGAAAAAGGGCATGGTACTAGATTTGCAAGGGAAGGGCATAGTTGTGTCAGTGAAAAGGCAACAAGACTTGTTGCCAGTCCCATCACACAACAAGCCACGGGAATGAAAAAGCCGCTGCCACTCGCCAAATCGTTTTTTCATATTTTATGTCATTTTTTGATAAATAATCTGTCATTGTCTTCCACATTTCGAGTCACTGTTCGAAAAAGCTCTGCGTTGAGAATGGATTTACGCGAGTACGGCATGGCAGGTTTTCGATGGGACAGGGCCAGTTCTAGGGCATGGCGTAAAAAAATATTGATCTGGAGAGGCAGGGCACTTTCTGAAAAGGGGCATGGTGCTAATTTTGGCCTTGAAAAGGGCAAATGGCGCTTGGAAAAAGGGGCATGGGGGAGCGCCATTCCATTTTGCTCTAGCTGAAACACTAAGTCAGCCGCGTGTATTGCCAAAAGATGGCAGCAAAGTTCTAGTGGACCAATACACAGGAAAATCCACCATAAGGGACACACTCCGCTTGAGCTACTGCAAAATCCTGTCCGCAGTCAGACGTACTTGACCATGTTGACTGCGGACAGTGAATATAGACCCAGGAGGAGTACTCCGTATATTTATAGATCGTGGTATGCGGGGCTGACCTAATACATTAGTTTCGCAGTAGCTCACGCAGAGTGTGTCCCTTATGACGTGATTGGTGCTCGATCAAGAATGAATGGGTCTGCCATAATGCATTGAATTGGGCCGTAGTTACACCTATTGGTCAACTCACTTTGAGGAGCCTGATAGCCCAGTCGTTATCACGTCCGCTGAGCAAGCGGCAGGTCCCGGGTTCGAATCCAGCCCGGGCCATATGGGATTTCATTCCCGGCTCTTCACGTCCGTCGCATGGGACAGTAAGCCGTGGTGCCTTGTACCTTGTGTCTTTGCAAGGGCAAGTAAAATACCCCATCCAAGTGAGGAACATGAGTAGCCTGTGATGGCCTCCTTCGTACATACCAGGGCCAATGCTATAGCGTCGGCCCTGACGGAAAAATAAATACAAATACAAATACTCACTGACGGCTTTCATGTCGTGCTTAATCTGTGTGTGATTATTCATTTTCAGTAACCCTGCTATTGCGGTAAGCGATGATGGAGCAACTATCATGTGCTGGCACCCTGAGGAACCAACACCATATGAACATACAAAGGTAACTGGATTGACAGCCCAAAATGTGGCTGTCAAACCGTTTCCATGGTTGCAAGAGCTCAAACACACCACAGCTTTTGATATTTTCCTTTGCCAGCTTGGATAGAATAAATACATGTAGTACTTCTTCAAAAGATGGTCTTCAGATGACACTTGAACGCTGCAGTGCACTTGACTTGGATCTCAACTCAGTTTAAGTGTGAGATCATTGCTGTTCCATGGCTGTTACTGAGGCTGAAGGGGTTATTGTCGTCCTGGGTATACACAAAGTATACCCAGGTTCAATGTCATCCAGACAAACTATACCGCTTCGTAATTGGAGCCCTAGGGTTTTGAGTTTTCCCAAGTCTCGCCTCCGAGATGATAAAAAATCGGAACTGGTGTATGCGCGCGGAACTGTGGTGAGGTAGCGTTCACGAAATCATAACATAGTTGCAATCATGCGCCGATTTTCCAAGGGAAATAGATTTAATTACAGTAGGTATGCAGCTTCAGATTCTTTCTGACAGTTGCCGCATCCAGTGCACATGAGGTCGTCCCTGACAAGCCACTTGCAGATATTCCTCGAGACTGCCCTGGACGACCCGACGTGCCGCCATTTTGACCGGCAAGGCCTAGATATCATGTGACTTTGCGATACCAATCTCGTCTTCAGGTGTACATACGGGAAGCTGGGTACAGTTTGTCCAGACAAACTATACCAAGGGTATAGTTTGTCTGGACGACATTGAATCTGGGCCCTGATAAAGCTTTTTCACAGTGTACTGAATGTTGTTATGAAGTATTCACTCCAGCAATAACATGCCTATGTTCTTATCTTTCCAGCCAATTGTCAGAAAAGAAAGTGATATAAAAGAGGTAGGCAGTCACTGCCACTGGAGTGGACATGTGAATAGGCAGTAAAAATCGTGGCCCTCGTACTGAGGGGTGTATTATCTTGCTGAAGTCTTGTACGCCCCATATTCTGCAGCAGCAGGCAATAGGAGCAGTCAGCTGCGCGTATTGCCAAAAGATGGCAGCAAAGTTCTATCGGACCAATACACAGGAAAACCACATGACTGGTGCTTGATCAAGAATGAACGGGTCTGCTATATGTATTGAATTGGGCCGTAGTGACACCTATTGGTCAACTCACTGACAGCTCCTATTGAATTTTTCGCAGAGCAAAACCTGAAAACAAATCTCAAGAATGAAGGGTGACACTGGCAAATGTTTGTTCAGGCCTTGCTTGTCGTTTCATCAGATGATCACAATATCTTTTTTAGGGTGATTCTGTGCTCAAAGTCCAGTTGTTCCATGATGATAAACATCGATATGAACCAGATGGTCCAAGAAGAGTCGAACTCATGAATATGTTCTTCACGACAAAACATCGGTGGTTCCCTCGGTAAGTGTATTGTAGGCCCTATCGGTGCCTAATTCCTCACATTAATTCATGACCAGGCCCAGCTGGACCAGGGGCCTCTTCCATAAAGTGACTTTAAGCTAATGGTACCATTAACTTCAATGCATATTCCATTTGGTTAAAGGTACCATTAGTTTAAAGTCACTTTTTGAAACAGGCCTTTTTCCCCCAGTGTGCTAATGATTTCAGGGAATTTTAGCTTCTTTCACCATGCTGCATTACTGTATGGTAAATTGCACAAAAAGTGGAGAAAGACGCACCTTTCTGCGCACAATGACAGTAACATGCATAGGAGCACATGGACTCTACGATCTGTAGCGCGCTAACCCGTGGTGACTCGACCAAACTATTACCGGTAGGCACACAGAAGCACAACAATGCCATCAATCGTTTGGTGAAAGTGGGTTTGACGAAAATTCTCGTCTTCGGCATGCAACGGTTGGCAGTGTTCGACAAAGATTCTTGTCTTCGGCATACAAGCTGTTAAATGGACTTGACTTCAACTTCTTGTTATCTTACATTAGATTTGTGTTCCCTTTCCAGGGGTTCTAAAGGCAAAAAGAGTCCAGGACCATTTCCACCCACAAGAGAGAGTGTATGATAATGTGTCGCCTTGCGTTAGAAGAGACATTCGGGGAAAGAGGAATACGAGGAAAACGATGCAAGAACGGGCACCTCAAAGAATGTGGAGAGCGTCCTGTGAGGATCAGATGCTGCGTCCAAATGTCAGTGTCATGGATAATGTCAAAAATACATAAGTGAGTGATAAGCTACGTCTGCACGAGAGACTTATTTGTCTCGGGTCAACTTTGTCTCGAGACAAAATAACCAGAAACAAGTAACGGAGCGTCTACACGGATTATAGTTCTGGCTTTGAATATGACGTCACAAGTTGCCAACATTGGAGTACACATGCTGCAGAGGCGCAGCGAAATGAGCCGTACATGCCCCAATATAGGCCTTTGTCCCGAGACAAACGGGCGACTGCATCTACACGACAACTGTCTCGAGACAAAATTTGACTCGGGTTGACTTAACCCCCCTACCCTACTGGGGTCAAATTAACCCGAGACAAAGTTGTCTCGAGGCGACTTAGCTCGAGACAAGGCCTCATGTAGACGGTTAACTGTAGACGTAGCTATAGAGTGAAACCTCCCTACAGGGCAACATCTGGATGTCCAATACGTGCAGAGAACAACAAATGGTTTTTATTGCGGGTTGTCCATGGACAACCTGAATTCCAGAATTCGGTTGTCCGCATCAAATGTTGATTGTCCGTATTAGCCTAGGTTAAAATACGTCAATGTTTCATGAAGAAGTTGTCGCTCAGGGCAGTTGTCCACGGACAACTGATTGGAGGAAATCGCTTGTCCATTTGGGAAAATCAGTTGTCGTGGGCACCCGGACAACCAATTTGTTGTTCACTGACTTGGTACCATTGTATCTATTCCTGTATTGTACCTACCCATTGTGCATTTGTATGATATTGATATGAACATAATAAAATGTATTTGAGTATAAAATGATGCACTTAGTGTCCTGTTTATGTCTCAACGTTTCACAGCTGTGATAATTTTCCTCTAAAAGGTCAGTTCCCCTCTTCAAGCCAAGTTATTGTGGTGTCAGATGTGGGTGCATCTGAGAGCATGTATATTTTCAATTTTTTTCTGGGGAGGACCCCCCAGACCCCCCTCAGCTTCACCCTCCAGACTCAATCAATTTTGCCCCCTTGTATGGACCCCAGCGCCAGGACTTCAGTAGCCTATCCCTTCCATGACGGATGAACATATGATCACGCTCTCAAGAGATGCAGAAGAGATGGTTCTGTAAAGTTGCTCATGAGTGCCGTTTCATGCACAACACTTGAACCATCATGAGCCAAGGCTCAGTGTGTGATGTAGCAGGTGATGTGGCAGCAGTAAATATCAAGAATGCAGGAGACGGGTATTCGGCAGGGGGGGCGGGGGCCCACAACCAACCCAAAAAACGTGATTTTTTAATGCGGATTTTGGGCAAAAACAGGTTTTCTGCCCCAGAGTGGCTTTTGCCCCCCCCCCNTTCCTATTACACCTGTCACAAAAGCATCGATTCGCATGCCCTTTAAACTTCCCGCCCCCAATATTCCCGCGAAACGCCGGTGCCATCCTCGTTCAGCAAATCCGTTTATCACACCAATGGAGCAGGTGGTGCGTGAAACAAGCCACAGTCACCTGGAGGCGAGGTTGAAGTAGCAGTAGTGACAACAAACATGTCTGCCTTTCCGAAACGCCACGCGAAAAAACCTGTTGATGTAAGTTTTCCTGGCTTGCAGAAGCGCCGATTTAAATGAAACCCTGTCAAAAAGTACTTTAAATATGTCTTATTCTGTACGTCATTTCATTTGCAGCCGTTGAACAAGAGGATCCCAGAAAATCCAAAGTACAAAGATGTGCAAGCCGTTGTTGATACAGGTGCGTGTCATGCAATGCATTAGGCCTACATTCGTGTATCGCATGTACCGGTATGCCTGCCTACCTACATTTGTACATTTTTTGTACAGCAAATGCACGTGGGCATCACACATTCATAACGCCGAATCGGTTAATGTCGTCCTGGGTATAACAGAAATATACCCAGGTTCAATGTCGTCCTACAAAACTATACCCTGGGTAGGCCTAGGCCTATAGTTCGATCTACAAAAGTATACCCAGTACCGTAGTTTTGCGCCTAGGTACGAATTAGGAGTGGATGGCCGCCATTTTGTTTCTCGCTTCAAATGAGACGGCAGTTTTGCAATCAACATCGTCAAAATACCAGTCAATATCATCAGCTTTTCTGCTCATCGATAGCATGGGTCAACTGTTAACATGTGTCTTAACACAATGGTCCAAACTTCTCGCAAGTTAAGCTCACAATTTCAAAGAAATGAGCAAACGAACAGAGCCGATCTCGATCTGCGTCATATGTTTGTTCGGTGTCGTGCATTCATCTACGTCCGCATCGACATTACATCAGCCGTGCTGCGAGTACTATTGCGGATTTGAGTGCCGGTAAAAACGGCACGAAAAATTCTTTGATGACTGTCGGTACGATATATTTAAATGGTGCCCGTCGTGTCGTGCGCTAGAGCAATGTTTTTGGACTTGTCATGCTTGTGCACGGTCATGTGGCATTTGCAAGAACAATCTCGTCTTCAGGTGCCGTATCCAATCCTCGGTGTACTTTTGTAGATCGAACTATACCCAGGACGTATAGTTTTGTAGGACGACATTGAACCTGGGTATATTTCTGTTATACCCAGGACGACATTAACTGATTCGGCATTCATAACGGTGCAACGCTTTTGAATGAATGTTCCCCATCGGTGGGTGTTCCCTATAGTCGACGAGTTGGCCCCTACTTTATTTTCAATATTAATTATAGCTACCGGTACCGGTATGACGTCGTCGACGTCGGTCGTCAGCATGCCATGCCCATGGCCATGCATGCCATGGGCATGGTCAGGGACTCAGCTCAGCTCAGTGAGGTTGGTCGTGCTGATTACCGTCCTCCACCCCTTTTGTGCTGCTATTAGCCTATTGTATCGTCGTCCACCTCAATATTTCTTTGAAATATCTTTTTCTTTCTCTGTCTCTCTCAAAAATAATGTAAACCGCATCAGAATCGCTGAGAATATTCTGTTTTTTGTCACCGTCCACCACCACGATTCGTCAGTCAGCGCCACCGTCGGGTGGTGAGTTCGGGAACTACGTTGTCATCAAACCTGGTTCCATGGGTGGGCGTCCGAGGGTGGCGCTGACTGAAAATCGTGGTGGTGGACGATGACAAAAAAGAATTTTCTCAGTGATTCTGATGCGGTTTACATTATTTTTTTAGAGAAAATAAAGAAAACGGTGTTTTACAGAAATATTGAGGTGGATGACGGTACAATAACAGTACAAAAGGGGTGGAGGACGGTAATTAGCATGACCCCAGCGAGGTTCCCACCACGCTGCACTGCATGCACACACTACTGTCACGACACTGACTGACTATTCATCACTCACTACTGTCAGTGCCACTACTGGGTGGACCCCCTCAAACAAAACATGGAGTTTTGAGTCCCCCATCATTTGACATTCCCATCAATCAATTTTCTGATTTTCAAGAATTGGTCAATGGTCCCATTAGGCCTATTGGTGAACCAGTAGGCCTAAGGGTCCTTTCTAGTCTAGGGTACCGTATTTTCGTGACTATAGGGCGCACCTGACTATAAGACGCACCCCCTAATTCCACCCAAAATCTTTGACGAAATCCATACATAAGACGCACCGCCGTATAAGGCGCAGTCCCGTCAGTGAATGCTTCAGTGCATATTGTACACATACATGTATGGCCTATCAATCATGTTGGGTGTTGTTACCACAAACGGTCAAATTACAATTGTCGGACTCAAGCCACAGATAAGGCGCACCACCCTATAAGGTGCACCCCCAATTTTAGACCCTTCTTCAAGGAAAAAGGCCGCGCCTTATAGCCGGAAAATTACGGTAATAGGCCTACATGTAGGGGGTAAAAAGGCACTTGTCGGGGGTTATCTGGATCCGCGCCTGACCATGCATACATATGCAGTGCTCGAAAAGTAGCTATTTTACTCGCCATTGGCGACCAGGAATTTACACTTGGCGAGTTGTTTACGAAGGCAGGACGCCATTTGGCGAATAAAATTTACAATTTTTGAAGATATAATTCGCCAAATGATATTTGTGAAAGCACACTTTTGAAAATAAGGCCTTGGCGCAAGAAATGCAGACATAACCCCAATGGCGCCAAAAGAAGCTTCGTCGGCCATGTCGGCACGGTAACCAACATCGAAATTGGAATCAATCGATCGCAGCGCCCCCAAAATCATCGCTGTGGCCAAATTTTGAACTAAGCCAGAGGACTTTTGGGGCGCTGCGATCGATTCCTCGAGTGTGCGCGGGAACGAAATAGAACAAGCACAAAGCAAAGGCGTGCAGTTAGTATCCACTAAAGATTTCATTTATGCAATTATATAAATTATTTAATCCAAAAACTTGCTTATGTATCATAATCTGGCCAAGTCCAAGGATATCCTTCTCTGTAGTGATCATTTACAGACCTTTTCTGCTACCTCGATCCGCCAGCAAGTGCCCAGAGTTTGTTTTTATACATACCCCAGTTCGTCAATCTTCGGCCTTTCCTCGGCAACTTCCGACGTCTGCGTTGCAGATTTGGTAACTTCGACGAAGTTTTATTTCATTTAAGATCTGACCATCATCATCATTGATCTACGGGGATTTTATGCATTTTAAACGAAAATTTGTAGCTGTCATTTCGATGAAATTTTCTTCTCAGATACTGGGAAATCGCATCTGAGAGCTTTAAAAATCCAAATTTTTCCCCAGACCCCCCGCCGGCGCGCGCCTACGGCGCGCCGGAGTGGCGAGTGACCTTTTCAACCTTGTCGCCAACTGGCGAGGGTCGCCTTCGGCGACTTTTCGAGCACTGATATGTACAAAATCCCTGGTCCATCATCATAGACCCTACGCCAGTCAAATAAAAGGCGGCATCATCAAAAAATATTTCATCATTTCAGGTGCCAGCATCAGCAAGTACTTGCGGAAAATTGAAGAAATGAGAAGAGGTACGTTAAACACTATGTCGACAATTTAAGGAGCCCTGATAGCCGAGTGGTTATCACGTCCGCTCAGCAAGCAGTAGGTCCCGAATCCAGCCCGGGCCATATGGGATTTCATTTCCGGCCCTTCACATCTATCGCATGGGACAGTAAGCCATAGTGCCTTGTACCTTGTTTCTTTGCAAGGGCAAGTAAAAGACCCCATCCAAGTGAGGAACATGAGTAGCTTGAGATGGCCTCAATCATCCGTACTACTTGCCGGGGCCGGGGCCAATAATGCTGGCATCAAATACAAAAACATAATTTAACCCGTTAACTGGGTAGGACGTCATATTACGTCATCACAAAATCCGGGGAACCCCCGAAAACACCCGAGGATCTCAGCTTGTGTAGGACGTAATAGTACGCCCTGCAAGGAAATGGCGCTTCACATTGTGTAGGACGTTATATCGCCTCCTGAACCATCCAGTTCCAAATCAATAGCGTCACGGCCTGCCATTGTGTTGTAGAAAGGGCGACAAAAAGGCCGTACCTTAGAAAACCACGAAAGGGCTGACCAATCAAGAGTCATTGACGCATGTGTAATTGCCTAGAATGTTGCCTCACTATCTCCGGCATTGTTTGGATCCTTGTTCAACAATGTTCGGAGATACGGAGCGAGGCACGTGAAATTAAATTGCAATTTAAAAGTAATAGGCCTATAGGCATGTTTTTTGCACACCCAATCAGATTTTAGGTGCGCAGTGGTGCGCAAGCGTGATTGCCCACCTTTACAGCAATGCCTGATTTTCGGTGACGTCTGTTGGGGCATTTGCGCCTCGTTCCCCCATTCATACGTTCGCTATGGCCCTGGTTTAAAATACCATAGTGCCTCAATAATGCTTCTATGTATTTTTAAATTCTAGACATGAATTCAAGGCCTGATTGACCTTTTTTCTATGCAGAATTTCCCCTACTTGTTTTTTTGGCATTTTTCCCGTTTTGGCATTTAGGAAGAACTCTAAATCGTGTAGAACATGTTACTTACATTGTGTACAATTATGCATGAAAAATATTAGTTCACCCCAGTTAGCCTATTGTTGTTACAATGTTTGCTACAAGTCCCTTCAGCATTTTCACTAAAGCTTCGACCAAACAACTCCATACTGAGAGTGGTTTGTCACATCTCATCTGTCATGTCAACGGCGAGACTCGTGCCAATGACACACATTGAAAAGTGTGCAAAACATGTCCAACATACATGGAGAGCACAAAAAACGACACACGAAATGATAGTAAACATGTGAAGATTCGCTTCTGGGATCTCTACTAGAAAGTGCCTGAGGAAGACCCCAGTTGGGCTCAAAAATTTCCGAAATTCAGAGACAACTTTATAAAATGTTTATTATCAACTAATTTATAAAGGGTGCAACTCAAACTCGCTAGCCCAGCAGTACGGTGTTCTGCGTTTTGGATTTGCTCCACTTGTACCACTGCACTGGCTCAAACGCCCTCATCACTTCTGATCGGAATGAGCAGAATGAAGAAAAACTGATCTACATGTACAGCTAGTTTTCCACCCTAATAAAATCATAGTTTTGTACCTTGTCAAGTTTAGAAGTGAAACACACCATGATTTTTTAAACATTTGTTCATTATTTTGTGTTGCACTTTTTTGCGGCGGATTACACATGGCTGTGCTTCGGTTCAGTCGTTCCGGCAGAAATAGTTTCTATTTTAGAAGCAACCAAATCGATGGACCAATCAGCTTCGTCGAATTTGATCACATGATTTTGTGAGTGTAAATATAACCACG
The DNA here is from genome assembly GCA_002633025.1 of Notospermus geniculatus. Taxonomy (NCBI): domain Eukaryota; kingdom Metazoa; phylum Nemertea; class Pilidiophora; order Heteronemertea; family Lineidae; genus Notospermus; species Notospermus geniculatus. The sequence goes on from NMRB01000098.1 coordinate 65,746, forward strand.
TGCAACAAGGAGGCAGCCATCTTAAATGACGTCATTCCTACGCGAAAAGAAGTACGGGGCACTGACGTTTGAAGGCAGAGTCAGTAGGGTGAAACTGTCTCTGTCACGAAAGGGTTAATCTCACTACGACTGTAAAAATGCCATCAAATCAGCCATACATGTAATTTACGTCCCATTATGGTAGGCAGCAAACTTATTTACGAAGTCAATAATTTCTGATGTCATTGTGCCCTCCACCTGGCCGTAAATTAAAAACTATTCACAGTGGAAAGTAAAATTCATTTCTTGAGTGTAAATTCCACTGCTTGGCAACCGTGTATACTGGCAGGCTTGGGAACGGAATTAGTGAAGTGAAGTGTCTATATTTGCCGATAGTAGGATTGAGATAGGAACCGTTTTAATGGGCTTTGGGAAGTCTTTCGGTAATCGTTAACCCAAGAAACGGTGAACCTATACGTATTCGGTAGGACAGGTTGGCTGGCCTTCCATTCCAAGGAAGGGTGTCTTCTCCCTGTTCAATTTTCCCATTTTTGCTGCACGAAAATTATTATGGATGTTTAACCTGAGTCCGTTTATTGGCTGTGGTTTTACTAGTTGTTACTTTGTATGCTTATTCGAAATGTTCGTTTTCGTCATTTTCTACATTTTTGTACTTTCTGGAATTTGGAAGTGCTTTTCAGTGAACCTTTTCAGTACATGTAGCCGACATTTGCATGCAAGCATTTACTGTAAAGCAGGAAAATTTCGCGTGCAGGAAATTTTCGCGAATTTCGCGGAGTGTATGAGTCGCGAAAATTTCATGTCGCGAATATAAATACACACAAGTGATAAATATTGTCTGTGAAACAAAAATGAAAAAATGGCAGACACTCGCGAAAATATCCTGCCGCGAATATGTCTATAATTCTTGATTCGCGTAAATTTCCAGCCGTGAAATTATCTTGCTTTACAGTAGATTTAGAACGTCATCGAAGGGATCCTCCAAAGATCAGCAGAATCAAAATTTCCCATGGTGTCATTTTCTCTGACAATTTGAGGATTGAACACTCGGTTGTGGCATAATTTTAGTGTTACTCAGTTGAACAGTACATCCTATTATCAAAAATGTCATACAGGGTCCTGCCACTTACCAAATATCCCCTTGGCCGACGGAAATATCCTACGAGGGAGGCACGGAGAAGTTTGGCGGAAATTATGAGGTCTTGTATGAAGGCATCAACAGGTAAATTGACAAACTGCCCGACAAATACCGCGACAATTTTATAAACTGAAAATGGATCAACCATGAGAATCTTGAAGTTTAGCCGTTGAGCCCTGGGCGGCACGAAAACTGGCCGATAGTCCTTTACCAGGGTGTACAAGTCTTAAAAAGTCTTAAATTTGGAACTTCCATTTTCAAGGCCTTAAAAAGTCTTAAATTTGGCAATTTTTGTAAGAAGGTCTTAAAAAGGTCTTAATTTTGGCTCTGAAATGCCGGGAAATCACATAAAAATCCAGGCTTCTAAAATCCAAATTTTTCTGGGGGAGGGCCCCCAGACCCCACTCTGCCTAGGCATCTGCCTTTGCCGGCCACATTGACCCCTATCAGATTTTTCCTGGCAGAAAATCAGTCGGGTGTCTAAAGAGGGTGGGGTTCATTGAAGAAAATATGTCTTAAATTTTGCCGATACTTGGTCTTAAAAAGTCTTAAAAAGGTCTTAAATTTGGTGCTCCACAGGCTGTAGACACCCTGTTTACCCATACGAGCAGCACGAAAACCGGTAGTGCTTTTGTTTTGACTGCTTTGTTTCCTGGCAACTCTTACCGATCAGGGGTCTCGTTTCATCTGGCATTCAGCCTGCACACTTGCTGGAAGTCTGTGCCATATTTCTAGTGAAGTTTTCGAACTTTTGGAGTAAAAGGGGCCCTCAACTCACCGAGTGTTACCATGGTTACAGAAACTGTTTGTTTCGAATAGTGACAATGAAAATGAGTCAATTATGGGAATGAAAGTGACTTTGAAGATGAAATTAGCAAGGATAAACGGCAGAATGCCAGTCCAGATGATGATTGAGTGTACACAGCATGCCATGCATGCATTGTGATAGTGCTTCAGGTCATACATGTACATGTATGTACAGGATGTCCCACAAAACGTACCCCCACCCCATGCCCAAAGGAGGCAGGGTCGTCGTGGACGTGCTGGCAGGCAGGGGGCTCAATTATACAATAATGTAGTAATAGATTGTTGTGGACAGCAATGATAATACAATGAAGTTGAGTAAACTGATGACCTAATGATGATTTATTGCGACAAGCATCTGGTTTTGCTGGAGCGGGTCACAAATCATGAAATTTGCTTACACTTCGAGCTACCAAAGTAATCACCATTTGTGTTAGGTCAGCGTTTCCAGTTATTAGCCAGATCAATACGTTTCTCATAACCTCACCATTACCTTGTGTTTGCCGTTAAAATTGCTTCTTGTTTGGTGTTTGTGGAGGTGATTGAATAATTAACGTTCAGCATGTCTACAGCATCCTGGAACTCCACGTGTATTGGCTACGTCAAAAGACTACCGTACACAGTTTTTGTGCGAGCGTAGTCGGAGGGTGGAGTGATGTCACAACCCTTGGTATAGTCAAGATGGTCTACAGTGGTGTGGTTGGAAAAGGGTAGTATGAGAGCCCACAAGGTACAAGCACCATGACTTACTCTATCTATCCCATGCGACAGACGTGAAGAGCCAGGGATGGTTTATCCCATATGGTCCAGGCTGGATTCGAACCCGGGACTTGCCGCTTGCTTATGCCTCAATCACCCTGAGCTAGTTCTCAGTACGTTCTTGAAAATTTTGCCAAACGGGCTCAAACTGTGTGTGAACAGAGTGGACGTAGTGGCAACTTTTTACAGGTTCTTTTTACGAACTTCATGGACGGGAAGGGTGCTCCAGAACATCGAGGCATTTTGCTGGCACGGGTCACATACACTGCGTGCCTCTTGAAAGTATTCCAACTCCAATTCGACAGCAGTGTTTATTTTTCCATTTTCTGATCATTTCAGATTACAAGTACAGAAAGGATGAATTGTTTAAGCGGATGAAAGTCAGCACATTTGTTCAACTGGTGAGCTTTAACTTCAAGTGATTCTTGATTCCCAGTGATTGCTGATGATGTATCCAGTCGTTGCCCAACGAATGGATAAAGTCCCAGGACTTCATTATGGGTTTGGTCTCCGGTCAGATCCACTCTTCAAACATCTGGGGCCGTATTTATGAAGCGCGATTAGGTCAACAACACACAGTGTAAATTCATAGATATTCAGGTTAAGGTCGATCTATAGTCATTGGGTTTACACCGAGACAAGCGCATTCCAAGCGACCCATTGGCGTGTAACTGAATGAATCATAATGAATAATAACTGCCTCTAGTCTGTTCGCCAATTTTAGAGAAATGTTTTTGTAATCATTGTTATCAATGAATTATCACGAGTTTACGTTGGGCAGTTCGGCGGCACCCAATGGGTATAGATCGACCTTAAGGCACAGAGGCTCGACAATAGGTACGTAATGTAGTGCCACGAAGTCCCAGGCAAAGCCTGGGAAGAGATGACAGCTTTCGGTCAGAAAGTCAAACTTTATTTGGGAAATCCTTCGTCAAAGTCACAATTTTTATCCAGTCACGAAAAATCAGGTATCCTCAGAAAGTAAACATTTTGGACTATCACATCGCGCATTAATCGACCCAATTCGACACGATAATTTAGCATAATTACCTCAGGTAGGAGGAGTTGACACACTGTCCATTTTGTAAAGGCACCCAGCTGGCAAGATGGCCGCTTTTTCTCTTCGGAGCGAATGCTTGCGTAAAGGCCAATTCATACTTTGCGTTAGTGCGCTTTGCGCTCGTCCGTTTCCTATGTGAGTGCGTGGTAGAAAAAGTAATTTTATTATTGGCACCACACATAAACATAGGGAACGCACAAGCGCAAAGCGCAAAACGGAGAAGTATGAATCTACCCTTAATCTGATTTGTGATAAACGGAAAAAATATTCCGTCACTGTCTTAAAAATAAAGATCCTTTCAGTTATATAATTACTATACGATGGCATTTTTGTCATTTCAAAAGTGAGGCAGGGATCTTTATTTTTAAGACAGTGACGGAATATTTTGTTGGTTTATCACAAATCAGATTTACGCAAGCATTCGCTCCGTAGAGAAAAAGCGGCCATCTTGCTTTGGGTGCCTTTACAAAATGGACAGTGTGTCAACTCCTCCTACCTGAGGTAATTATGCTAAATTATCGTGTCGAATTGGGTCGATTAATACGCGATGTGATGGTCCAAGATGTTTACCTTCTGAGGATACCCGATTTTTCGTGATTGGATAAAAATTGTGACTTTGACGACGGATTTCCCACATAAAGTTAGATTTTCTGACCGAAAGCTGTCATCTCTTCCCAGGCTTCGCCTGGGACTTCGTGGCACTACATTACGTACCTATTGTCGAGCCTCTGTGGT
>NMRB01000098.1:71471-123637 GCA_002633025.1 Notospermus geniculatus
TTTTCCTGCTGTATGTTTATTTTGAAATTAACCCTTGGCTACACAAATTCAAACTGCAATTCACTCTCCACAACATTTCTAGTGGTGTTTTTAGCTCACCCGTGAGCTTTTGTCGGGCTGCAGTGCCTGTCGTCCGTCCGTCGTCTTCATCGTCCGTTAGCAGGGCACATTTCGTAACTGCTGGCGGGATGTACTCATGATCGTATCAGGCAATGCTGGCTGTGCGGGAGGCTAGCTTTCAAAATGGCATGCGTTTGAAACCCGGACACTCCCAGCGACGACCAATGTAAGCGTGTCAGCTTGTTTTACATATTGTAATTGATTATGCGCAGGAATTGGGCCAAACGGCCTACCGAACAGGTAAAATTACCAGTACATCCACGTCATGAAATTTTGGGAGCCAGACGTTGGGTTCATAATATCTGGGAGTTTGTAGAATCGAGGTTTGTAAGAGCGAGGGAGCACTGTAATTCCTAACCCATTTACCCTGTTATCCCTTCAGATGCCATGGGTGACGCCCCACGACCAGACACGGCGGACACAGCATTGCCCGAGATGGCCGAGAATGGCAAGGAGGAGGTGGAGAACGGTAGCGACGGAAAAAGTGATGAGAACAGTCCGGTGCCATCCCCGGCCATGACAGACACAGATTCTGATGCCAATCCTGCTCAGATAAATACTGCTAGGTCGACCTTACAAAGGTACGCGACAGTGTGACCATTTCCCAGGCAGGGTTCTGCCGAGGAGTGAATGAGTGCCGGTCCAAACGGGGGTCTGGGGGCCCTCGCCCATAAAAATTTGAAATCTAGACTTGCTGAAATGCAATTTCAAGGCACCTGCGAGTCGAAATAGTGAGCTCATTTGGCATCAAAATGACCCCAATCCACTCTATGGCAACTTAGGCAACCCGCCGTTGTCATTGTCGTCGTTGGTCAGGACTGTGTCAGGAAGCCCCACCGGGAAGCACATTTGGTGAATGCAGGTCACGCCTGTGCCCTCCAGCATGGGCGCCAGGATGACGTCATTGCAAGGCCTCTATATCGAGCACACAAAGTGCGCAGCATAATCATTTAGGGTCCGTGGGTTCGATTCTGGTAGGAAGCAATGTCTTTCACCTTGGAAACCCGATTTTCTATTGTATAATCATTTACACATGTTACAGCGCAAATTCACTTTTCGCACCACAGAATCGTGACGTTATGTGTGATGCTGTCGTGACGCGAAATCATGCCGGCTGAAGACGCCGCCGCAAAAGTATGAATCAAACTTTTAAGGATGTTGTATTATGTCAACCAGGCATTCATTGGCAGTTTGACTGAAGTACATTGCAGACATTTGATATTTTGTACGTTATGCTGTTTTAGTGTGATGCGTGGGGTTGGTGAACTCGACATGAATCGACCCGATACTCCCAAAGTGCCTGTTGATGAAAGTCGGCCGTATCTTCTGCTGGATCTGAGAGAAAAAGATGAATATGAAGATTGTCATATCATAACAGGTTTGTCAAGTGTTCTTCATATAAATTTCTCGCAGCCCGGCACTGCTTGCATCCACATTTCTACGGGAAGGGGCCTTACTGGTCATAAGACTATAATGAGGAACCTGCAAATGGGGAACTTTTCTGCCTTCACCTGCCGTTAGAGGCCGCCTGTTAGCGGTCCTAGAATGTCGCAAAATTTGACGTCAGATGCGTGAGCCACGGCGCCCACGTCATTATGGATGACACTGTGGCATGCATTTCTGCCCTGTGACGTCAAATTTCATGACGTTCTTGGACCGCTAACTCGTAGCGGCCTCTGACGGCACGAAAGTTCCCCATTACTGCCACATGAAGCGATGTGAGAGGTTTTACCTCTTTTTACATGTAGCTCACCTAGTGTGAGTTCTTACCGTGGTGCGGCGTCTGTTGTCGTCGTCGGCCAGGATATTATAACTTGGTATGCATATGTTAGTAGATACCCTCTATATGTTTGCCAAAAGGGCTGTTCGTTTTCGTCAATTGAGGAATCTGAGTTGTGATCCTTGAGAAAATGGAGAAAGCTATGAAGATGCAAACTGCAGTGATTATTCTGTACAGTACAACAAATAATCCCTGCAGTTTGCAAGTGCATAGCTTTTTCCGTTTTCCCAAGGATCACAACTCAGGTTACTCAAGTGGCGAAAAATGAACAGCCCCTTTTAGGTCTATTGCCCTTCAAATATGGCCGCCAGGCCGCCATATTGAAAATTTTTTTGGCTCATATCACCTATACTGCAGCAGCTAGAATGTTTTTACCCTGCAGTGATATATATATAGGTACCCTATATATAAATGCAGCAAATTGATTAAAGCGAATTGATATCGAAAAAAATTTGATTTGAAATTGTTAGAATTTGAAAGGGGACGAATTTTCGGGAAAAAATGTAAACAAACTTCTCCAGAATGTCAACAAAGAAATGTTCGTGCACCAGCCAAATGTAAATAAAATCCGCTATCGATTCGCTTCAAGCCAATCGAAAGCGAAAAAATTTGATTTAGAAATAGAATTTGAAAGGGGACGAATTTTCAGGAAAAAATGTAAACAAACTTCTCCAGAATGTCAACGAAGAAATTTTCGTGCATTTTGATTGGCTGAATTTTGTGTTTACAAACACCAGCCAAATGTAAACAAAATCCGCTATCGATTCGCTTTAAAGGCATCAACTTTGAGCGATTCATAACTGAGTCTGATGTCATGATTTTTCGTTTTCCAGCTTTGAGTTACCCTCATGCCATGCTGTCAAGATCAGTGAATTATGAAACGAAAGACATGTTGACATATGTATCCTTTTCCAATCCCTTTTCGCGTTGCGAATATAAAAGATGGGTGGTGATTTTGTGGCTCTCAAATTACCGCTAGCCGTTTTTGCAGTCCTGCGCTGAATAAATTCACAGTTATGAAGCCTGGTGTCATTGTCACGACAGGCGGCGCTCATTCCTCACACCAACCTGTCACCGCACACGCACCGCATTGTTGGAAATCGGGACTACTTCTTGTTGTTGCCATGGCCGTTGCTATCGCATCTCAAGATGGCGGTTGAGAGCACGAGAATGCGGCGTTCACTAAAATTTGCGTGCTTTTGTGCGCATAATGACATATTTATGATCAATTCTTCTCAAATATAAAGTATTATCTGATTTGTTGATGTTTCCTTGTGATTCTCCAGATCCATTCCAAAAAGTCGCGTGATAACGCCTAATCACACAGTTGAAGGTTGTGATTTGTCCACGTACTATTTAAGCCAAATTCGGCGTGATGAGGCTCGTGCGAATGCAGGTTGGTGCGGGACGTAGTGAGCGCCACCTGTGAGACACAATGGCCTGGTGTCCATTTCTGAAACAGGGAGGAAACTAACAAGTCCTGTTGCGATATCACAAGCGATCTGATTGCCACCGAGCAAAATCGGCTGTTGACACCAGGTGTGGGCTGGACACCGATGCATGGAATCATCCCTCCAGCGATGACCGCCCAACATGGTGTGGGCAGGCCACTAGATAGTGGTGTAGTGGCTCGGGTCTCTGGCTAGTGGTCAGAAGGTCCCAGGTTTGACCCCCCACTTGGCGTGAGACTTTGGCTAAGTCTTTTTGCCTCACTTGGCTCACCCCACCCAGGTGTTAACCCGTTAACTGGGTAGGACGTCATCACAAAATCCGGAGAACCCCCGAAAACACCCGAGGATCTCAGCTTGCGTAGGACGTAATAGTACACCCTGCAAGGAAATGGCGCTTCACATTGCATAGGACGTTATGTCACGTCCTAAACCTTATGTGTCAAATACTTTTGGGGGGGCAATTTTTTTTCTAAGAAAAATTTTTTTCTAAAATTAATTACAGTTAACGGGTTAAAGGGGTACGTAGCTGGCAGAGATGGTTTATGTGAATGTCTAGTCATGTGCGCCTTGTGGCAGCCGGACTGTAATACTTCCCAGGAAGTGGAGCTTGATCTGGATTGCACAGGCCTATAGCAAGGGTATTAATGTGAAAGCGCTTTGAGACTACACTGCAGTATACATGTAAGTTGCTAAAAAAAAGCTCACAACATCAAACAATACCAAATCGCAGGTGGTATTATATCGTCCTCACCTCACCTGGTGGGCTGCCCATTTTACACACGTCTCCAGTGGCTCCTAGCTCAAGCTGTGAAGCATATGCTGCAGCGCTCAAAATTCACTGCGGCCATTGTGGCAATTGCTGCAGAATTCGGCGATTTTGCTGCCGTTCATTCGTGTTGTCTGCGGCCATGGATTGCTGCTGTGGGTGAGAACGTTAACTTGGCCTAATAGTTGCGCCATCTCTACTACCACACAGATTGAAGTAATCACAGCTCTTTATCATAATGCATGTGTTGTGTGTGTGTTGCAAGTCCTAACGATGTTGACTGATTGTTATGCAATCTCTAGTCTGTAGATTGAACTAAACGAGCTCATCATCATGAAATCTTGGAAGAAAGATGGCCACAGAAGAGCCCAATCTTCTGTGGCCATTTTCTGACTAATGGCCACAGAATGACGTTGGGGAATTTTGAGCCCTGTGCTACCATTTTCCTTGACCAATTCACAGAAAAATCAACAGGGAAAAGTCATTCTTGTTTATGACGAAGACGAGAAGATTGCGCCGAAAGCTGCGACGACACTCGTTGAAAGAGGATATGATAACTTATTTATGCTTTCTGGTGGTAAGTCTCAACCTGTACTGTAAACCGTGAAATTTTCGCATGTGCTTATTTTCCCGATTTTCGCTCTCGAGGGTCAAAACGCGAACATAAATCGCACGAATATCATTGGTTCTTGAGGTTTTATGAAGCTGAAGGGTTCCAATCGTGAAAAATTATTCTTCACAAATTCGTAGACCCCAAAAATCGCGAACATTTAGCGCCGCGAAAATTTCACTGTTTACAGTATTCACAATTCAACTTGTCTCTTTTGAGCAAGCATTCATGCGCAGACCCCTAGGCCTAGCAGAAAAGTGCAGGTTTGCCCACTGGTGCTCGTTTTGCTGTAGATTTTTCCTGCGTCTTGTACAGCCAGTGAAAATGAATGGTATTTCCTATTTCCTATAGAGGCTATGCACGTGACGTCATCAGCGAGGTGACGCCATGTTGGATGGAACGTTGTGACATGCTGACACAGTGCATCTCACCATGTGTTCCATCCATTTTCCATCCAACATGTGGCGTCATACACATCGATGACGTCAGTGCATAGCCTCTATACCGTAAGCGAAATATGTTAGCGGGGAAAAATTCTCGCGAATTGCTGCGGCGCTCCCTAAATTTGTTCTCCGTGAATGAAAATTACCGTTGACACCCGCCACACGCAATGTGAATTTTGTTCCCCGCTAAATCCTATATCGATGAGTCATCAGCACCAGCTGACCAATGCAGCATGGGGATTCCCATCGTGACGTCATTCCCAGAGTCTCCCTTGTGCCCGGAACGAGTGTTTACACATAACAGGCATTGCAGTATGCAGCTGATAGTACAGGTCGTGCCAGGATATACAGCTTCCTGCTTCCTGAGAAGTGTGGTGTCGATCTTCATTATTCAGGGTGCAAGACTCGCGAATATATTTCCCCGCAGAAAATTTGTATAAGGCCTAGGAAAATAAATTGTGTGTTTCTGGTCATCGGCAATTTCCAAAAATCGAGGGTCGGACGGTCGGGATTTTTTTTTAATTTTCCATTTTTGGTACAGATAATTTTATTGCAGCTCAGGGATTATACTAAAGGTTATCTAGAAGCCAGGAACAGCCTCAAAAGTTGCTCTGGCATCCATGACTAAAGGCCTAGAGAGCAACAGAGATTAATTTTGATAGATGTGATGCATTTTTGTGAGAAAAAATTTTCCTGGGCAGTCAGAATTTTTGAGGGTCGGTCGGAAAATTACAAATGACCGGAAACACACAATTTTTAGCTCACTGGGGTGAGCTATTACGATGGTGCAGCGTCCGTCGTCGTCCGTCGTCGTCGTCGTCGTTGTCCGTTAGCAGGGCACGTTTCGTAACCGCTGGAGCTATTGATCTGAAACTTGGTACATATATAACCCTAGGTCAGATGACCCACGACACCAAGTTTCGGTCCGATTCGACTCTCAGTTTGGCCACCAGGTGGCGGAAACCAAAAACACAAAAAGTGCAATAACTCCTGAACTAATGACTAGATCATCTCCAAATTTTTATCATAGGTGTAGCTAATAAGGATACATAACATATATAACGGGTTTTTGATTTGACCTACTTTTCAAGGTCACAGAGGTCAAAGTTCGACAAAAGTGACGAACCTGCCACAGTTTGTCATTATTTCACCGAGCAACTTCATATCTTGCATAAACATGCATTGGAGGGGTACCTTAAAAAATACCAAGTTTCGGCCCGATTGGACATCCAATATGGCCGCCAGGTGGCGTAACCTGAAAATCAAGTAAGTGCTATTACTCAGGAACGGCTTGACGCAGAGTGCTCAAATTTGATATTTACCTCCATCTAGATGACCTTTACATGCATGTCAAATTTCGGCCTGATTTGACTTCAAACATGGCCACCAGGTGGCGTAACCCAAAAATCATCAAAGTGCTGTAACTCAGGAACGCCTTAACCCAAAGCGCTCCAATTTGCTATGTGGCCCCCTGCAGATGACCTTTATGTCCATGTGAAGTTTCGGCCCGATCGGACATCCAATATGGCCGCCAGGTGGCGTAACCCGAAAATCATCAAAGTGCTGTAACTCAGGAACGCCTTAACCCAAAGCGCGCCAATGTGCTATGTGGCCCCCTGCAGATGACCTTTATGTCCATGTGAAGTTTCGGCCCGATCGGACATCCAATATGGCCGCCAGGTGGCGTAACCCGAAAATCATCAAAGTGCTGTAACTCAGGAACGACTTGACCCAAAGCGCTCCAATGTGCTATGTGGTCCCCTGCAGATGACCTTTATGTGCATGTGAAGTTTCGGCCCGATCGGACATCCAATATGGCCGCCAGGTGGCGTAACCCGAAAATCATCAAAGTGCTGTAACTCAGGAACGACTTGACCCAAAGCGCTCCAATGTGCTATGTGGTCCCCTGCAGATGACCTTTATGTGCATGTGAAGTAGGTCACTAGGTCATGGAAGTAGGTCAGTACATAGCTACACTCCATCACCTTTAGTTTGATACCAAGCATGACTACCATGGCCCAACTGGTCTTTAAGTAGGTCACTGAAGTTTCGGCCCGATCGGACATCCAATATGGCCACCAGGTGGCATAACCCAAAAATCAACAAAGTCTTTTCTGGGAATGACTTGACCCAGATTGCTCATAACTGATATGTACCTCGCTCTGTCATTAGACTATTATGTCCAACCCAGTGAGCACATGGTCCATGGACCATTTCATTTTTCTAGGCCTAAGACCGTTTACTGCGATAGGACGCGAAAATATTTCGCTTTACGGTATTTGTTATTGAACGTGAGTTTTGAAATCCACTTTTCAGGCATGAAGGTAGCCAATAAACTCTTCCCCTCCGGCCTTATCACCGGCACCGTCCCTGCCAGCATTTCTCCCCTCAAGAAAGGAGAGGTCAGAGTGAGGGCATCGCAGGAAGAATTCTCACCCTTTGACCTGGATAAACTAAATGATCAGTTATATACGGCACTGGATGATAGAAGTTGTGGAAGTAAGTTCACATTTTTAGCTCACCTGGGCCTTCCATAAAGTGACTTTTAGGTACCATTAACTTCAATGCGTTTTCCATTTGGTTAAAGGTACTGTTAGATTAAAGTCATGTTTTGAAATGGGCCCCTGGCGCCTGTTTCATAAAGTGACTTTAAGCTAATGGTACCTTTAACCAAATGGGAAATAAATGCACTGAGTTAATGGTACCATTAGCTTAAAGTCACTATATGAAACAGGCCCCTGTGTTTCTTCCATAAAGTGACTTTAAGCTGATGGTACCTTTAATCAAATGGAAAATGCATTGAGTTATACATGTATAATGGTACCATTATAGCTTAAAGTCACTTTATGAAACGCGCCCCTGGTTGTTTGTTAGGTCCTGGTTCCAGCAGTGTGCACCATTTGCCAGCGCATTAATTTATTGGAATTTGCCAGCAATCTCTTTCCACTGTCCCAATCAAATTGCCTCTATTTGTCATGTGATGCCGATAAAATCCTGCCAAATTCACGGCGCAGGCAGGAGCGGATCCAGAATCATGGGAAAGAGGGGGCACAGCCCGCCCGCATCGTGGAATACCTCGGTCAAATTTTAACATCTTTTCAAAATTTCCCGGTCAATTTTAAAGATTTTCCACAAAATAGAGGGGGCACGGGCCGGGTGTGCTCCCCCTGGATCCGCACCTGGCAGGTGTTTATTCCTTGTTTCTTGCAGCCTCGTGATCACAGAGCAGCGCAATCATTTAGAAGCTGTGTGGTCGTCAAGGTTTCGCGTATTACGGCTGCGGCTAAGATCGCGCAGTCGCTAAAGCTCTGCCTGCACCTAGCTTAAGACACTGACAGCCGCTTTTCTTTGTCGTTACAGGCCGTTTGAGCAAAGCGTCCACTGCTGCCAGTCGCACGGCATCCCAGATGACCAGCAGGAGCGTCAGCTCTGTGGCGTCGTCCAGCACGGTGACGGGAAGACCACCGTTCAAATGATCACAGATAATATCAGCGTGTCTACCAACTATCAAAGATTTCGGTCCAAAGATATCAAAAGTTGTAAGATGGCGTTTTATCTGTTGGGTAAGAGAGGAATTCAGAATTGTGTGTGGCATTTATTGCGAATGGATTCAGGGTTCTCCACAGGGTTTGAAACAGACCGGGCGCTGGTGACGTCACACGGTTACTGATATCGGAAGCCACTGCCGCACACGCGTCCTCAGTGGGGGGTCTGGGGGCCTCGCCCAGAAAAATTCGAAATCTAGAAGCCTGAAATGCGATTTCCCAGCATTTCCGAATGCAAACCTAGCTCCTGTCGGTGCTTGCAAAACCTCAGTGTTATTTAAAGTGAATAATTTTGACGGGGCGGATTTTTAGACCGGGCGCTGAGATCGATCCTGCGTTTTAGAACGGGCGCTGCGCCCGTTCTGTTACACTAGTGGAGAACCCTGGTACCAACTATCGAAGGTTTCGGTCCAAAGATATCAAAAGTTGTAGGATGGCGTTTTATCTGTGCTGGGTAAGAGAGGAATTCAGAATTGTGTGTGGCGTTTATTATCTCCCCGCTTTTTGAAAAAAGTCGGGGAGATATTGTTTTACCCTCCGCCGTCAGTCCAGCTGTCCGGCCGTCCGGCTGTCCGTCCGTCCGAAAGTGATATCTCCTCCTAGACCGTTCAACGGAGGAGCTTGAAACTTTAGTATGTATTAGGTACTCATCCACTATTGTGCACAACACTCTTGGAATTTCGATCCAACTCCCTGTCTTTCCACCAGGGGGCGTTATGTGAAAAACACATTTATGGTCATTACTCCTAAAGTAATTGTGATAAAGTGATGAAATTTTGTGTGAAGGTTTATCTGTGACAGCTNGAAATTTTTGAGGAGGGGATTCATCCCCCCCCCATCCCCCCCTCTGGTGGAAACACTGCCAGGGTCAATATATGAAAGACACAGGAAAAATAACCATGTCACCATTACTTCCTGTCGAAAGCGGGGAGATATGCGATGGGCTTCCCATCGACATTGCTCTAGTTGTGAATGGATTCAGTTTGGGGAAATGGGGTCAATTCGCTGTTAATTGATCTCTCACTGTGTTGACAAATGGGGAACTTTCCTGCCGTCAGAGGCCACAACGAGTTAGCGGTCCAAGAACGTCATGAAATATGAAGTCACAGGGCAAGAAGTGCACGCATTTGACGTCAAATTTTTTGACGTTCTAGGACCGCTAACAGGTGGCCTCTAACGGCACGAAAGTCTCCCATTGAGGCGATGCTGGTTCTGGCATCTTCGGTTTAATTTTAATGGGCAACTTTTGAAGGGCAGCCTCGAGGCCATCGTGGCCTACGATGTGTTTATATTACCTCGTACTTCGTACGCACAAACCCATGGAGAACTTCGCCGGGATTTGTGTTTCCCTTGCACCTCGAGTTATCGTGCACCAATCAGAACACTTGTTCGCCAACCTCGCTCCCAGGTTGGCAACAAGCCAATTAAACCAACCGCTGTATATTTTGTGGTTGGAAAGTACCGGTATTAGGAACAAGGATGGTCACAAATTGTCCGGCCATTCTATCAATTGCGATTTACCCACTACTCACATGAACTTTGCTGTTGAACAAAAATAATGAAATTTTCTAAAACAGAGAAGGTAGGTGTACAGAAAGACTGACGTGGTCTTTAGAAATGTTCAGATTTACTGCAAATATTGACGATCTATGATGAAAAAAACGATTATTATAAAACTAAGAGCGGGAGCCAGTCCACGAACAGGAACATCCGGTTGGAAACAGTTCACCACAGCGAAGTTCGTCAAGAGTTTGTGTGAGCATAGTCGGAGGGTGGAGCGATGTCACAACCCTTGGTGGTCAAGATGCCTCTGCTGGGCAGACACCTCTCATTTATTTTTAAACTATGGGCGGTTATGTCCGCATAAATTAGACGTGCACAAAACGTATTTGTAAGTGTAAAACATATGTTTTTGTGCCAAAACAGATATTTCTGTGTAAAAACAGACATACAAAACGTACAAAACGTGATTATTTTCGGCTAAACGTGTGTGTATTTCCAAAACGAATATATTTCTTGCAAAACAGATGTAAGTTTGTCGATAAACACGAAAGTTTTACCCGATTTTTATATTTTCTCGCAGAGATGTCGGCTCGCAGAGACCAAACCGCAGAGATGTTTGCCAAACGAAGACGCTAGATGGCGCTCGATACTATGGCTGTTTTAGTCTGCGGTTTCTCGCTTGTCGGCGCACGAGCCTCAGTGGCCAAGTGGTTAGCACGCCCGGTTGTCAAGCGGAAGGGCGTGGGTTCGAATCCTGTCGTGACATTTTTTTTTCATTTCGTTAGTTTCACTTCATTTTATTTTTTTTCTTGTCGACTTTTATCGTATCGATCTCGCGTGGCTGTCAGAAAATTGTGAACAAAATATTGCATTCTTTGAGCCAAAATTTTGAAAAATTAGACCAAGGCCTAGGCCTCTGAAAAATAATTAATTGTCGTTCTTTCTGCTTTATTTTTTGGATATTCTCCCTTCACAGTACTAATGATGAAATGTTGGTCTCATGATTAATTATTTTTCTCATGATTACATGTAATTATTTTTCATAGGCCTAGGTCTAATTTTTCAAAATTTTGGCTCAAAGAATGCAATATTTTGTTCACAATTTTCTGACAGCCACGCGAGATCGATACGATAAAAGTCGACACCAAAAAAATAAAATGAAGTGAAACTAACGAAATGAAAAAAAAAATGTCACGACAGGATTCGAACCCACGCCCTTCCGCTTGACAACCGGGCGTGCTAACCACTTGGCCACTGAGGCTCGTGCGCCGACAAGCCAGAAACCGCAGACTAAAACAGCCATAGTATCGAGCGCCATCTAGCGTCTTCGTTTGGCAAACATCTCTGCGGTTTGGTCTCTGCGAGCCGACATCTCTGCGAGAAAATATAAAAATCGGGTAAAACTTTCGTGTTTATCGACAAACTTACATCTGTTTTGCAAGAAATATATTCGTTTTGGAAATACACACACGTTTAGCCGAAAATAATCACATTTTGTACGTTTGTATGTCTGTTTTTACACAGAAATATCTGTTTTGGCACAAAAACATATGTTTTACACTTACAAATACGTTTTGTGCACGTCTAATTTATGCGGACATAACCGCCCATATTAAACGACCTGGACCCATATTCATAAAACCTTGCTAAAGCTATACTAGCAGCACATTGGCTGCCAACTCTGGCGTTCAGTGGAACGCTTCTGGACGCCTCTCGACGCCAGAGTTGGCTGCCAGTGGATCCTGGTGAGAGCACACCTGCCCAAACTTGGCGTTCAGTCGCATCTTTTCGGGATATTGAGGCTGCCATTTTGAAATCATGTGACATCAAGACGCAAGCTGATTGGTCAAAGCCTCGCCGCCGACTCCAAGTAGTCTGGCTGCCATCGGTAGCACACTTGGCTGTTCACAGGCGTCCAAAATCAAACATGTTTGATATCTGGAGTTCAGTGGCGTCCAGCGGCGTTCTCCTGATTCCATTCGTAGCACATTGGGGATTTTTCTGGCGTTCGGGCATTGGCGTCGAAAAAATGCCTCTGGACGCCAAAGTTGGCGGCCAGTGTGCTGCATGCTTAACCCTTTCGGTGCGCAGCCCGCTCCTGGGCGGTCCCGTGGGTTCGCCCTGATGTGCGCAACCCGCTCACGAGCGGTCTGGCACCATGCCAACTTCAGCATGTGGTGTTCACGGCTATAGTGGACAGATCTGACTCAAGCATAGTGGAGACATCTATGTGAAGCTTGTGGAACTAAATGTTTGGACGTTTTTGGAAGTTTCTCAGTTTTTGAGATGAAAAAGGGCTATAAATGTCAGGTTAGTGAGAGAGTGATCGAAGATTGTTGACATTACTTGAATTGGCAGTATTCCAAGAGTTGATTAAAGTGCTTTTTGCGGAATTTTGTCACTGAAAAAGGATGTTTTGAGCTGAAGTTTGTGTCTAACTGTCTAGCAGTGTATACTGACGTGTGTTTTATGCATGTACAGTGCACAGTGCGTGGTCAGAATGTGGGGGTCCATGGTGTACAGGGTGAAAAAAAGTATTCCACACACAACGCGAAAGTATTCCGCACTGAAAGGGTTAAGCTTAGTTACTGAATAAATTACCCAGTTTGTACAGGCCAATGTAATCAAGACACCTTGTTATTAAGGACATGTCTGTCCCAGTGGTGTCCTTGGTAAAGCGTGTCCATTGTAATGTATCAGGGTTTCCGCCAGAGGGGGGCAAGGGGGCAGGAGCCCCCCTTTCATGATCTAAAGGGGGGTCCCCCTTTAATATTGCCGAGCAGTGTCTTTAAATTGCCCTTATATTTTCATTCAAGAGATACAACAGTCCAACAAAGATCTGTACACAGGGGCCCGAACTTATAAAGGATGTCTATCTCTTAGACAAGTCTAACTCGCCAAGACAAGTGTAAAAATGACGCTGCAGCGTCACTCGCTGCAGCGGGGTTTTCGATGACGTCATCTCATCTCGGATCAAACTGTGACGGCACGCACACCACGTTTCAGGTCCTCTGGCCAATCAGAGATCGAAATGAATTTGGTCCGCTGCC
Source organism: Notospermus geniculatus (assembly GCA_002633025.1). Taxonomy (NCBI): domain Eukaryota; kingdom Metazoa; phylum Nemertea; class Pilidiophora; order Heteronemertea; family Lineidae; genus Notospermus; species Notospermus geniculatus. Next base: position 84,740 of record NMRB01000098.1, read on the forward strand.
ATGATGTAGGCCTACCCGTATTTCGCGAAAAATGACACGCACATTTGTCTGAAATCAATAACATTTAAATGGTCACGACCCGACAAGTTTACCAATTGTGAAATTTAGTAGGCCCAACTTTGAAAACAATAACCCCTGCTCTTGGCTGCCGCGAAACACACAATCGCACTGTAAAGCCATGTACATCTACATCATATGTAGGCCTACACTGTAAATGACGCATGTTCAGTCCCAATATCATCAGTTTCTACATCGCCCTAACATATTTACAAAATTCAGAATTTTCAAAGGCGGTCTTCAAATTGACTCACAAGTCAATTTCTAGTTTACATATTGTAATTGATTATGCGCAGGAATTGGGCCAAACGGCCTACCGAACAGGTAAAATTACATCCACGTCATGAAATTTTGGGAGCCAGACGTTAGGGTTCATAATATCTGGGAGTTTGTAGAATCGAGGTTTGTAAGAGCGAGGGAGCACTGTAATTCCTAACCCATTTACCCTATTATCCCTTCAGATGCCATGGGTGACGCCCCACGACCAGACACGGCGGACACAGCATTGCCCGAGATGGCCGAGAATGGCAAGGAGGAGGTGGAGAACGGTAGCGACGGAAAAAGTGATGAGAACAGTCCGGTGCCGTCCCCGGCCATGACAGACACAGATTCTGATGCCAATCCTGCTCAGATAAACACTGCTAGGTCGACCTTACAAAGGTACGCGACAGTGTGACCATTTCCCAGGCAGGGTTCTACCGAGGAGTGAATGAGTGCCGGTCCAAACGGGGGTCTGGGGGCCCTCGCCCATAAAAATTTGAAATCTAGACTTCCTGAAATGCAATTTCAAGGCACCTGCGAGTCGAAATAGTGAGCTCATTTGGCATCAAAATGACCCCAATCCACTCTATGGCAACTTAGGCAACCCGCCGTTGTCATTGTCGTCGTTGGTCAGGACTGTGTCAGGAAGCCCCACCGGGAAGCACATTTGGTGAATGCAGGTCACGCCTGTGCCCTCCAGCATGGGCGCCAGGATGACGTCATTGCAAGGCCTCTATATCGAGCACAAGTGCGCAGCATAATCATTTAGGGTCCGTAGGTTCGATTCTGGTAGGAAGCAATGTCTTTCACCTTGGAAACCCGATTTTCTATTGTATAATCATTTACAGCACAAATTCACTTTTCACACCACAGAATCGTGACGTTATGTGTGATGCTGTCGTGACGCGAAATCATTCCGGCTGAAGACGCCGCCGCAAAAGTATGAATCAAACTTTTAAAGGATGTTGTAATGTCAACCAGGCATTCATTGGCAGTAAGACTGAAGTACATTGCATACATTTGATATTTTGTACATTTTGCCGTTATAGTGTGATGCGTGGCGTTGGTGAACTCGACATGAATCGACCTGATACTCCCAAAGTGCCTGTTGATGAAAGTCGGCCGTATCTTCTGCTGGATCTGAGAGAAAAAGATGAATATGATGATTGTCATATCATAACAGGTTTGTCAAATATTGTTAAATATCTCGCAGTCCGGCACTGCTTGCATTCATATTTCTACTGGAAGGGGCCTTACTCAGGCGTGGATCCAAGGGGGGCGCCAGGTCTTTTCGTTTGACGGGCGCGAAAATGCATGCGCCTTGCAAACAATAGAAATTCTATTGTTTGCGAGGCGCATGCGTTTTTGCGCCCATCAAATGGAAAGGCCTGGGGCGCACCTGCCGCACGCCCCCCTTTCGGCAAAAAATCTGTAAAATCGACCGTGAAATTCTGAAAATTTGGAACAAATCACTGAAATTCACTGCAGATTTCAATGTTTCTAGCACAGGGTGCCCCTCTTTCCCGAAATCCTGGATCCGTCCCTGCTTACTGGTCGTAAGACTATGATGAGAAGCCGTGGCTTTTAACAATGAGGAACATGCAAACGACTGCGACAGGATTCATAACTGAGTCTGATGTCATGATTTTTCGTTTTCCAGCTTTGAGTTACCCTCATGCCATGCTGTCAAGATCAGTGAATTATGAAACCAAAGACATGTTGACATATGTATCCTTTTCCAATCCCTTTTTGCGATGCCAATATAAAAGACGGGTGTCGATTTTGTGGCTCTCAAGTTACGTTAGCCGTTTTTGAATTCCTGCGCTGAATAAATTCACAATTATGAAGCCTGGTGTTCATTTCTGAAACAGGGAGGGAACTACCAAGTCCTGTTGCTCATGTACTCTCTTAACACGTTGACTGCCGGCTACGATTATACTCGTAGTCGCTGATCTCCTCCCCATTGCCAGCTACGAGTATACTCGTAGTAGGGCTAAAGCATTTTCTGTTAATGTTGATAAGCCTGGCAATGACGAAGAGCCTTCCAATGGTCATACTGGCAGTGGGGATTGACCAGATGTATGTGAACACGCTAGAGGGCGTACAGCTACGACTCATAGTTGGCAATATGAAATACCGTATATACTCGTGTATAGGTCGAGTTTTTTTTACCAATTTTTGGTCCTTGAAGTTAGGGGGTCGACCTATACACAGATAATGTTTTCGGGACCAGAAATTTTTCAAGGTTCCCGTCGGCAAAACAGTTCTCCAGCCTTCCGCATGCCGCCGAGTGGCGCTAGTTTTATTCAGAAGTTGTATTCAAGGCAGGCATGTACTGATTTAATACTGCATTTATGGTATTCATGGAGTGAATAAACACAATAAAAGCATCATTTTCGTTGAATGAAATATAATTATGTGTACTCACACAAGAATAAGACAAAGGGTACATTTTGAAAGTTAACTGACGGCAAAACAATGCAGAAGAGACAGAGTCCACGATCAGCTGACACTGCGATCTCCACTTCCGGTTACACAACGGCTAAGTCAGACGTGTTAAAAACAGTTATAATCCTCCCACAATTGAATACTGTTAACAGATATAGCCCAGCTATTGTCCATGTAAAGAATTAGGTTGAGTACTGCAAACATCTTTGATGCAATAAGCAGTGATTTGGATCGTTACCCAGCGTGTCAACACAACCACGTGCCATTGATCGTTGACAATGTGCCAGCAGGACGAGTGTCACGTGGTTTCTATGACCCGGAAATGGCGGCCTATGTTGTGTTTGCAAGCTGTGAGGAACAGCTGACGAAGCCGAATGAGTGTTATTTGTTGATGTGTTTTAGGGATTTGGGGATTTTGACAGTCAATAGTCAGGGGGTCGACCTATATGTGGGGTATACAAAAAATACAATGATTTGAGGCCCCAAATACGGGGGTCGACTTATACACGACGTCAACTTATACACGAGTATATACGGTAACTTGAAATAGGCCTGGGGGTCATGGCAATGGCGGATGAAAATGATATTTTGGCCAGGGCAGTGAACGTGTTAATGGGTGACGTCCACTTGGAGCCTGAACCAAGTACTCCACTTTACATCTGAAGAAGCCAAGTGGAGTACTTGGGGAAACGTGTTTGAAGTTTTTTAGTGAACAAACATTTAAAAAACTTTTACAAACGAACTTTTATCGGAGTGATATTATCCATAAAGACTAAAGAACTGTAGGTATCGTTTGGTGCGAGGTTGACCTACATAGTCAACCTCATACCCGGATTGTCTCTGATTGGTCAGTCTATAAATAGGAATGATGGCATTTTGAATTTGAAATTTAGTTGAGCACAAGGCAGCATCGAATTCGAATGGAAGAATGCATGTGTGCGAGACTGTTTGACTTCGGAAATAGAATTTGAAAAGGGACACCCTGCCAACTTCCTGGGCTCAAGGTAGAGATGGGGTATTATATTGTCCTCACCTCGCTTGGTGTGCTGCCCATTTTACACACGTCTCCAGTGGCTCCTAGCTCAAACTGTGTAAACTCCCTACGCAGTTGTGTACCGCACCCCCTTCGGTTTACCCGCTCTCCACAACTGCTTAACTTCGTAAAATTCGCCGCGTTTGGTCAACAGATGGCGCTGAGAGAGTCAACCAATGAGAGCACCGAGCAACCGGTAACCAAGCTGGCCTGAGACACTTTTTCATTGGCCGAACGGTTCGTAGCCATGGTAGCACAAGAACATCCGTTGCCAACGGGCCAAAGAGTTCTGAAAGCAGCGTGCTGATAGGCTGTAAAACTCGCGCCAGGCCCTGACACCATCTGTTGACCAAACACGGCGAATTTTACGAAGTTAAGCAGTTGTGGAGAGCGGGTAAACCGAAGGGGGCGCGGTACGCAACTGCGTAGGGAGTTTAAAACTGTGAGGCATATGCTACTGTTTTCCTTGACCAATTCACAGAAAAATCAACAGGGAAAAGTCATTCTTGTTTATGACGAAGACGAGAAGATTGCACCGAAAGCTGCTACGACACTCGTTGAAAGAGGATATGATAACTTATTTATGCTTTCTGGTGGTAAGTCATAACCTTTCAGTTTTTTCGCAGAAGTTGGCTCACAACGGGCAACTCAACTGCGAGCAGTTGTTTGTGTCATTGGTCTGAGCGTAAGCCGACAGGACACAAACAATGGTGAATTGCCCATTGCAGGGCTGCTTACCCATACGGATTGGCCGTATTTAGTACGGAAAAAAATCTATAATACGGGAATACGGATCTTACTGCTCACAGTACGGATTTATTTTCACCTAAAATACAGGATTTTTTTCTGTGGAATACGGCTATTTATGTTCAAATTTTCTCTTTCAACGTCTCCAATCCATCCACAAAACCTTTCCCAGACGTTTCTGGCTCTTTGTGGGGTTTTCTGTATTGGAACAAGGACATGCCCGACTGCCAGACGCAGTGAATCAGACCGATATGTGGTGTCTCAGATTTGATCATCTGAGCACCTTACTGAGCAGATCAGCTCTGCCTGGAGTGTTGGGTTAGGACAGTCACCATTAAGGTGGGAAATTCAAACTCTCATTGAGATAACAGTATTTGTGTGGTGTAGAACAAATACTGACATCAGTCATCTGGTGTTTACAAAGGATAGACATTAGCTATTGTGGCAATAAAGGCCTATCCTGTTTAACCCCTTCTGATCCTACACGAGCTGGATATAGACTTGTTGCTTTTAATCCCTTGTTACCGAAAACTATGGACTAAAACAAACATTTTGGGGGGAAATTTTACATTAAAAAAACTCAAAAATACAGGAAATCGTGGCAAAATACAGGAAAATCCTTGTCTAAATACAGGAAAAAAAATAAGGGGGTAAGCAGCTCTGCCATCGTGAGCCAACTTCTGCGAAAAAAATGTCAAGCGGAGGAGCGCCTTTAAGGTGCCGCTCCACATGACAGTTTTCTGTCGAAAGTTTGCTGTCAGATAGTAACTGTCCAAAGACTATCCCGTGGAAGTTGTTCAGCTAGTGACTGTATGACAGCAATTTTGCTGTCATAAGTCTGACAGTATGACAGCAATATTGCTGTCATACAATCACTAGCTGAACAACTTCCACGGTGTAGTCTTTGAGAGTGCTGGAGAGTGGTCACTCCCGTCAAAAACTAAAGCCTGCTTTTATTCACAATTCAACTTGTCTCTTTTGAGCAAGCATTCATGCGCAGACCCCTAGGCCTAGCAGAAAAGTGCAAGTTTGCCCACTGGTGCTTGTTTGCTGTAGATTTTGTCCTGCATCTTGTACAGCCAGTGAAAATGGATGGTACACTGTACTTCCTGTATTTATGCCCCCGCTCAACGAAGTTGAGATGGGGGCATTATGTTCTTAGTGGGTTTCCGTTGTCCGCTGTGTCCGCATCCGCCGCCGCACTATATTCCGGACTATAACTCAAGAACTGGTTGCCCGATTTATCTCATATTTGTATGGTGTAATGGGGGCGATCGGGGGAGGTTCCCTATCGATTTTGGTTGCAACCCAATATTCAATATGGCCACTAGGAAGACATCTTGGTTTTAGCATTCCGGACCGTAACTCAAGAACGGGTTGCCCGATTTATCTCATATTTGCATGGTGTAATGGGGTGGATCGGGCAAGGTTCCCTATCGATTTTGGTTGTGACTCGATATTCAATATGGCCACCAGGAAGACATCTTAGATTTTCCATTCCGAACTGTAAACTAACCATGCTAACACAAGTTATACATGTACATGTATATTCCAGCTAGTTAAAGTGTCTTTATGAATAAGGTCCCTGCATGGTGGCCTCGTTGACTTCATAATTGTTTAAGTGTCACGAGTGCTTTGTCAATTTCGGCCACAATCTCATATTCATACCTACATGTACCAGTATATACCTGTACCTGCGCAATCAACATCTTAACACAACGTATGCACGAGAGCGCAGCATAGTTGCAATCGCCCCCATTGCGTTATATCTAGTTGTCATTGAACATGAGTTTTGAAATCCACTTTTCAGGCATGAAGGTAGCCAACAAACTCTTCCCCTCCGGCCTTATCACCGGCACCGTCCCTGCTAGCATTTCTCCCCTCAAGAAAGGAGAGATCAGAGTGAGGGCATCGCAGGAAGAATTCTCACCTTTTGACCTGGATAAACTAAATGATCAGTTATATACGGCACTGGATGATAGAAGTTGTGGAAGTAAGTTCACATTTTTAGCTCACCTGGGCATCTTCCATAAAGTGACTTTAAGCTAATGGTACCATTAACTTCAATGCATTTTCCATTTGGTTAAAGGAACCGTTAGATTAAAGTCATCTTTTGAAATGGGCCCCTGGGGCCTGTTTCATAAAGTGACTTTAAGCTAATGGTACCATTAACTCGAGTTAATGGTACCATTAGCTTAAAGTCACTATATGAAACAGGCCCATGTGTTTCTTCCATAAAGTGACTTTAAGCTAATGGTACCTTTAACCAAATGGATGATGCATTGAAGTTATTGGTACCATTAGCTTAAAGTCATTTTATGAAACGCGCCCCTGGTTGTTAATGTTAGGTCCTGGGTCCAGCAGTGTGCACCGTTTGCCAGCGCATTAATTTATTGGAATTTGTCGTCGGCAATCTCTTTCCACTATCCCAATCAAATTGCCTCTATTTGTCATGTGATGCCGATAAAATCCTGCCAAATTCACGGCGCAGGCAGGAGCGGATCCAGAATCATGGGAAAGAGGGGGCACAGCCCGCCCACATCGTGGAAAAACCTCGGTCAAATTTTAACATCTTTTCAAAATTTCCCGGTCAATTTTAAAGATTTTCCACAAAATAGAGGGCGCACGGGCCGGGTGTGCTCCCCCCGGATCCGCGCCTGGCAGGTGTTTATTCTTTGTTTCTTGCAGCCTCGTGATCACAGAGCAGCGCAATCATTTAGAAGCTGCGTGGTCGTAAGGTTTCGCGTATTACGGCTGCGGCTAAGATCGCGCAGTCGCTAAAGCTCTGTCTGCACCTAGCTTAAGACACTGACAGTCGCTTTTCTTTGTCGTTACAGGCCGTTTGAGCAAAGCGTCCACTGCTGCCAGCCGCACGGCATCCCAGATGACCAGCAGGAGTGTCAGCTCCGTGGCATCGTCCAGCACCGTGTCGGGAAGACCACCGTTCAAATGATCACAGATAATATCGGCATGTCTACCAACTATCAAAGGTTTCGGTCCAAAGATATCAAAAGTTGTAAGATGGCGTTTTATCTGCTGGGTAAGAGAGGAATTCAGAGTTGTGTGCGGCATTTATTGCGAATGGATTCAGGGTTCTCCACAGGGTTTGAAACAGACCGGGCGCTGGTGACGTCACACGGTTACTGATATCGGAAGCCACTGCTGCACGTGCGTCCTCAGCGGCGGGTCTGGGGGCCTCACCCAGAAAAATTCGAAATCTAGAAGCCCCGAAATGCGATTTCCCAGCATGTCGGAACACAAATCTAGCTCCTCTCGGTGCTTGTGAAACCTCAGTGTTATTTATTTAAAGTAAATAATTTTGACCGGGTGGCAATTTTTTTTGACCGGGCGGCGGATTTTTAGACCGGGCACTGAGGTCAATCCTGCGTTTTGGAACGGGCGCCGGGCCCGTTCTGTTACACTAGTGGAGAACCCTGTAGGATGGCGTTTTATCTGTGCTGGGTAAGAGAGAAATTCAGAATTGTGTGTGGCATTTATTGCGAATGGATTCAATTTGAGGAAATAATGCATGGGCTAGGGGGGTTCCCGTGTGCATAAGATGTACCCTAAGTTACTCTACTGTTTCTGAGAGGGGAGTATCCATATTATAAGAAAATCTTTGGTAGACTTTCTCAAACCCGGCAGCAAGTGAGAAAGAGACCCTTAAAGTTAGGGTACTGGAAATAAAAAGGGGTCAAAAATATGATGTCATCAGATCATATCAATATTGGTGTCAAAATGTAGGTCTGCGAGTGTACTTCAAGAAAATATGTGCCCCAAAGTCAGATTTGGCCCGTGAGCCCCTACAAAAGGGGTTAAAAAAGGGAAAAATCCAACTTCGACCCCTTGCCATTGGCTTCAGGGGCAACTTCAGCCAATAAAAGTTGATCAGTTACACTCAGATAAGTAATACCTTCATTTTGATACCCATCTTGACATGGTTACTTTGGCCCAAAGTCCTTAAGGGCCAAAACAGGTAAAAAAAGGGTCGAAAAAAGGGTCTGTGTATACCCGAATAGATCGTGGTGTCAAGATGGGTATCAAAATGTAGGTATTACTTATCTGAGTGGAACTGATCAAATTTTATCGGCTGAAATTGCCTCTGAAGCCAATGGCAAGGGGTCAAAGTTGGGATTTTCCCTTTTTAGCCCCTTCTGTAGGGGAACAAGGGCCTGATCTGGCCTTGGGATGCATATTTCCTTGAAGTACACTCGCAGACCTACATTTTGACACCAATATTGATATGATCTGATGACATCATATTTTTGACCCCTTTTTATTTCCAGTACCCTAACTTTAAGGGTCTCTTTCTCACTTGCTGCCGGGTTTGAGAAAGTCTACCCAAGATTTTCTTATAATATGGATACTCTCCTCTCAGAAACAGTAGAGTAACTTAGGGTACATCTTATGCACACGGGAACCCCCCTAGCCCATGGACTAAAATGGGGTCAATTCGCTGTTAGTTGATCTCTCACTGTGTTGACAAATTGAGGCGATGCTGGTTCCGGCATCTTCAGTTTAATTTCAATAGACTCTATCACTCCAATACAGCGCAGCACCTGACGGGTAGCTGGCTAGGCCTTCAGCGTCACGACGTCCCGTGCCCCATTCTGAACGCCATGAAGTCACTCGAAAAACCTCCAGTTGTTTCAGCGATCATGACGTCGCCTCAAGTCAAGATGTCATGGAATGAGTACGGGACGTCGTGACGCTGTAGTTACCCGTCAGGTGCTGCGCTCTTTTGGAGTGATATCGTCTATTTTATGCGCGCGTACATGTAGTTGGAGGGTGGAGCGATGCGATGTCACAACCCTTGGTAGTCAAGATGCCTCTGCTAGGCAGACACCTCTCTTTTATTTTTAAATGACCTGGGGCCCGTTTCATAAAGTGACTTTAAGCTAATGGTACCTTTAACCAAATGGAAAATTCATTGAAGTTAATGGTACCGTTAACTTAAAGTCACTTTATGAAACAGGCCCCTGGGCCCATATTCATAAAACCTTGCTGAGCTTAGTTACTTACTTAATTACCCAGGTCGTACAGGCCAACTGGGAACCAACTAAACTAGAAGGTTTTATGAATTTGGACCCTGACTTAGGAACTTTCATTCAATTAGACCTCTGTGATCAAGACACCTTGCTATTAAGGACAGCATTTGTCTGTTCCAGTGGTGTCCTTGGTAAAGAGGGTCCATTGTAATGTACATAACCTGGTATCAGTTACATAGGCTGCAATCACATAGAGCTACACGCTACATGTACATGGACTACCCGGTTAGCACGTTGACTGCGAGCTACGATTATACTCGTAGTCGCTGATCTCCTCCCCATTATTGCCAGCTACGAGTATACTTGTAGTAGGGCTAATGCATTTTATATTAATGTTGATAAGCTTGGCAATGACGCGAAGATCATACTGGCAGTGGGGATTGACCAGATGTATGGGAACATGCTATGACTGGTAGTTGGCAATATGAAATAACTTGAAAATAGACCTGGGGGTCATGGCAATGGCGGATGAAAATGATATTTTGGCCATGGCAGCGAATGTATTAACAATGGTTTCACGGTCACGGGCCCTTTGTGAAGCCATTGTTAGCCGGCATGTCCATGTACCTTGTAGCTCTATGTGATTGCAGCCTTAGGCTACAGATACACCGAATGCGAATTCGCGCGTGCGATTTATGCTTTGAAAGCCTTTGTTTGCGTGCAGTGCGGCGGAAAATAACAAAGACTTTGACGCGCGCGTCAACGCATCGCGTTCGGTGTATCCCTAGCCTTACACAATCACTCACTGCCAATTTCTTCAAATTTGCAATGATGTGAATGTTATATGAAGTGAGATGAGATTTTTAAAAAGTTGAAGAATTGTGTTCGGGACACTGTTTGCTGCACAGACTGGTGATATCATGGTTGTTTTAATTCTTGTTATGAATGAATGAATCTCTATGTTGCCTTAAATACTGACACTGTCTTCCAATGTTCACTGAAAAAATTGAGGCAGGCATTCTAGATTGGTACCACGATCCTCCGCTAGGCGGATTTAGGAGGATAGGTAGCCTAAAGAATACCTGCTGGTCCATCAACCGGGTACTTGCCTGCAAGGGAATTCCAGGTGGTCATGAAGTGATAAATGGATTATAATAGAGAGGATGCGCAACTTTCCAACTCTGACTTCAGCTACGAGAATGAATTGCAGTCCGCTATGGACATCCTTGATAAAAATAATGTGATACACGTTTGCTAATCGTAAAATGCCATAACTTTGTGGCAGAATAATTTTGACTTACAACCGGAAGTGCGCATAAATCGCAAATATCGTAGTCGTCAAGGTCGTGTCTCAAAGTCGTAACGACTAGGACTACGACTTCAATATTCATTATTTATCCGCACTTCCGATTGATAAAGCCAATTTTTTCGGCCTTCAATTTTAATATGGTGTTTGACGAATTGAAAACTTCTATCAAATCGTTTTTATCAAGGATGTCCATAGCGGACTGCAATTCATTCTCGTAGTTGAAGTTGGAGTCGGAAAGTTGCGCAATATCGGGCCCTCCACTTGATCATTGTTGAACAGTTGAAGACAGGTAAAGGCCTCGATAGGCCTACATCACTCACTACTGCTATTAACATGATTAAAAATAGCTTTAGAAAACGCCCAAATTTGTACCTTTGCTGACGTTTGTTCGTACTGCCCAACTAATCAGGTCGAAAGCTAGTGGTACACTATCACCAGACGCAATATGACGTTAAAATACCGCAAAATAAGGCAGTAAACGTCAAGGAAAGCTTGACGTCTAAAAATAGCTTGAAAAGTGGTGTGAAAATATGGGTCATATGGCCGCAGTTAGCGCTCCAAGCGGCTCCATAGCGAACCAAAAGTGTTACATCCTTAATACTGGACTCGGAGTGAACTTGTGGTATAGCCTCTTTAAATTTTCCTGTTGTCTCTTCTTCCAGATGTGCCGGTATTTTGATATTGTAGTGCAAATCCACCACGTTGTATGTCCTGTCCCTGAAACGCAGACTCGTGTTTCAATGTCACTGACCCTGAATGCTGGTAATTTAGGGTAGTGACCTGTTATACTCATTTTGGGTCCTGAAGCCACCGCTAGGTAGGGCTAGAAGGCTTCTGCACTGGCTGCCATCTTTGCGGCATAAAAGTTGTCGCGGATCTATTTATAGATCATTAAGTTGACATCACGGGTTATTTTTAGAACGGGAAAATGGACTAAGACTACTACTAGAATGACGTCAGCAATAAAGTGGCAGCCAGTGCCGGAGCCTTCTAGCCCTATTGGTGGCTTCGGGAACCAAAATGTTGTTATACTGTGTCTGAAGAAGCTGGTCTTTTTTGACAGTTGCAAAGTTTCTTTGTCAAGTTCCATCCATTTATGACACTACTAAAGAGTATTTCTTGAGATTATTCTAGACCCGTCCAAGTTATCTATCTCATGATTTAATACGTCAACTGCCGAAAAAATTCTGATATTTTTTTTTTGCGATGATACAATACAATCCAATATTTTGACTTAATATTTTACTGCAAGATTTTGTCGATCCAAAACATTGCTCTTGGCAGTTGAACAGATTAGCAATGTAGTTGGCATCAATAGACAATATCACTCCAAAAGAGCGCAGCACCTGAGGCCAGACCCAAAAATATGTCTGTTTGCTGTAACCCTACCCTGCCCTAATAGCTTGGGTAGGTAGGTAGGCATATATTTTTATTTTTTTTGTTGGAGGTGGGAAAAAAATTAGCAATTTCCACAAAATAAAATAAAAGTATACTAGTGTTTAAAAACAATGTCTTTTGGGGTTTATGACGCATTGGCATTCAGTTTTGAAGTGTAAAAAGTTTTAGGTTGGCATACTTCGTCATTGCCGGTCGGCAAATCGGGTCCTTTGGGCATAAAAAAAAAAATTGGCTAATACCCCCATAAAAAGTTTTGGGTCGGTACCATTTACGTAGGGTCGGTCGGGTTACGGCAAACAGACATATTTTTGGGTCTGGCCTGACGACGGGGTCAGCGTCATGACGTCCCACATGTCATTTCATGATGTCTTGAGGTGAGACAAAAAAATCACATTGTTTCACGACGTCATGATCGCTGAAACAACCGGATTTTTTTTCGAGTCACATCATGCGTTCAGAAATGATGTGCAGGACGTCATGACGCTACCCCGTCAGGTGCTGTGCTCTTTTGGAGTGATAGAGTCTATTGATGAATAGTGGGACTTGTTCACAAAGCCTCATAAAGACTTGCGGGCCACCAATGACCATAAGTTAGCTGTTGGTTTTTCCCAACACTATAGATTCTCAAATAGTGTACAAACAATATTGTTCGTGATTCAAAATACTCAATATACATGTACAATGTTGTACATATGGGTGGCGTCCACTAGAGTGCTGACAACATTAGGAAGGGTTGCGGAAGCAACTTATGTCATTTCGGCGTTCTTTCCGCGTCAGTGACTATTGGGCATTTTGTCCTCTCCCGAAAGTGCAGAAACGGCAGGAAATGTTTAGGAATGATAAAGACAGTGAACGGAATCTTTCACGAATATGCGGAGAGGTTGCTGAATGAATGGATTTACTAAATTTGCATTCCGCATCTTGTCCGCAGCCTAGTGGACGCTAGGTTTTAGTCGCAAAGAGATGTAGGGAGGCTGTCTGCAGACCTCAACTACAGGTGAATCAGTTGACTGTGGAGTGCTGAAAAGTCTCTTTCAGTAGTGTCACCACTACAGTGGCAGCACTATCAGAGTAAATTAGTGAGTAATCTCACTCTCGCGCCATACAGTGGCACTGGCAGCGCTTTCAGAATAATTCAGTATTTGTGAGAGTAACTTGACGAGTAATCTCACCACTACACTGGCAGCACTGTCAGAGGGTCTCGCCACTACACTGGCTTTGGCAGCACTGTCAGAGGGTCTTGCCACTACATTGGCAGCACTGTCAGAGGGTCTCGCCACTACAGTGGCATCACTGTCAGATGGTCTCGCCACTACACTGGCAGCACTGTCAGAGGGTCTTGCCACTACACTGGCAGCACTGTCAGAGGGTCTCGCCACTACACTGTCAGAGGGTCTCGCCACTACACTGGCAGCACTGTCAGAAGTTCTCTCCACTACAGTGGCAGCACTGTCAGATGGTCCCACCACTACACTGGCAGCACTGTCAGAGGGTCTCACCACTACACTGGCAGCACTGTCGGAGGGTCTCACCACTACACTTGCAGCACTGTCAGAGGGTCTCACCACTACACTGGCAACACTGTCAGATGGTCTCGCCACTAGACTGGCAGCACTGTCAGAGGGTCTCACCACTACAGTGGCAGCACTGTCAGAGGGTCTCACCACAATTATGTACAAACGTAGTCTGTGGACTGTGCTCTTTGCACCGTGAAATGTTCATTCTTGTTTAGTAGGGAAAGTTATGTCCATTCATTCTGTCAATTTTTTATTGTAAACACAGCAGAAATAAATACTATGCATGAAAATATTCTTTCTTCTTGGTCTGTCCTCAGGCGCAAAGCAATCTCAAGTTAATTGACGGAAACACGATTTCAAGATGGCCACCATAGCCACCATCTTGTATGGGCGGCAGAGCTGGTCAGCGAAAGGAACCTTCCCCTCATAAATGCAAACCCTCACAAAAAAATTCAGGTTGATTGGTCGAAGTGTTCTCACGTTATTCGATGCAAAACCGATTTCATGCTGGCCACGATAGCCGCCATCTTGTATGGGTGACGGAGATGGTCGTCGAAAGGAATCTTCCCCTGATAGAGACGAACCCTCACAAAAAAATTCAGGTTGATTGCGCAAAGCGTTCTCAAGTTAATCGACAGAAAATAATTTCAAGATGGGCACCATAGCCACCATCTTGGATGGGCGGTGGAGCTGGTCGTCGAAAGGAACCTTCCCCTGATAGAGACGAACCCTCACAAAAAAATACAGGTTGATTGCGCAAAGCGTTCTCAAGTTAATCGACGGAAACCAATTTCAAGATGGCCACCATAGTCACCATCTTGGATGGGCGGCGGAGCTGGTCATCGAAAAGAACTGTCTCCTGATAGAGACCAACCCTCACAAAAAAATTCAGATTGATTGCGCAAAGTGTTCTCAAGTTAATTGATGGAAACCGATTTCACGTTGGCCACCATAGCCGCCATCTTGGACGGGCAGCGGAGCTGGTCATCGAAAAGGAACCGTTCCTTCATAGAGACCAACCCTCACAAAAAAATTCAGGTCAAAGCGTTCTCAAGCTAATTGACGGAAACCAAATATCAACGGACGCCGACGCACGCGCCACGACATACATGTAATGCCCCCAACTTTTTTTGGAAGTCGGGGGCATAAAAAGGAATATAATAAGAATGGATTTATACAGTCATTAATACTCAGCATCACTAAGAAAAAACTTTTGGATGTTAAAAATTTTATTCAGTCGTAAAAACCATTCATCGCATGAACATGATAATATAATATTAGAACGCAACTTCTCGTTTACATTTGTACTTAAAGTAAAAATAAGATTCGAGGAAAAACAGATTACATTTCTAATCCAATTAAATGTTTTCCGCCTGAGCTGCATGCCATCTCAACCATGAAATCAGCACATGAAGGACTGATCTGAATTCAGAAAATTCTTTGATCCAGGAAACCTGCTGTCGAAAATCTGCCTTCAGTTTTCCGGGCCCAAAAAATGTTGTTATCGGCAGATGCATGCAGATATTTTCATCAATGCAGATAGCGCGCTGAGACAAAGTTAAACATCCGCTTGGAACCCGTCAGTTACGTAGTAGGGAGTAAGAAATAAAAGTGGAAAATAAGAAGTGGGAAATTTTGGAATTTCGCATGAAGTTTTCAATTTCTCAAATTGGGAGCAAATTTTACCCATTTTGAGAAATTTTCTTAAAATCACATGACATTTTGTCTGATTTTTCGAGCGATATTTCTCAAAATAGCATATTGACCCGTGGCGAACACATTTTGAGAGTGTGTTTGTCCTCGAATACCCTGTGGTAGAGGGTCTGTTGCTTTAGGCCTATTGATTTTGATGAGTGTGTTTGGAGAGGGGTAGCTTCATGGCTAGGAATCCATTTGTTCATTGTTTACTGATGACGAGCAGTGTTGACTTTCTACGCTTTTTCAATCAGCCTCATAATGCCAAGATGACCCAGCTTCATGGTATAGGTTCACATGAGTCCTACTGTGTATCTGTTTACCTGCCACTGGTAGGTTCACTGGCATTAGTGAAGATGGCAGCACAGGTCACCACACTACTGATTTTGTCTTTTTTCATGAAAATAAGCACTTCTTTTAAAACCAAAATACCGTAATAACACGCCCCTCCTATTGTACTGTACACATAGGCCGCTCTTCATAGGATTCAAGTCCTAACTAAGGAGGAGATAGGGCAGCAAGTCTGTTCCACCCGAACTGTGTACAGTCCCCGGGTACAGTCATTACATGGCAAGGTATAGCAGGTAACAGCTCAACTCAGGTTGATAAAAATATCCAACATGGCTTCCGTCCATTATAATAAGAATGGAAAAAATTTGAGAAATTAAAAAATTCGCACAAAATTCCAAAATTTCCCACTTCTTATTTTCCGCTTTTATTTCTTACTCTCTTATACGGTTCAGCATCAATACGTGTGCCACATTATTATACAACCATGCCTTCTGTACTAAGTACCTTGGCACCCTAAGGCTGGCTGTCCATTCACGCGATTTTCGAGCGACAGACGCTCGAAAGCACTGTTTGTTTCCGCCGCGTTGGTCGTGGACAAAGGATGCAACATCGCACGGCACGAAAATCGCGTGAATGGATTCTTAGCCTAAGACATGATCTGAATTCCCATCTGCAAATATCGGAGACGACTTTGATTAATTTATATTGCGTCATCTATGTTTCACAGATGAACATATTATATATCAGCCAAAGCCGTGGCACCGCCCATTCCTGGTGACATTCGATTGAAAAGTTTCTGAAACATTTTTGGCAAAGATCCCGGCATGTAGCACAGAACGGAGAAAAACCAAACATGAATTCTAGCCCAAACACGCACAACATTTTTAATGATCTTACACCACTTTAGTTTGATTTTTACATTTGCATCGGTTCGATATACGCTGAATGCCGAACGTATCAAATACACATGCGAGATGTGGGTACTCCAGAAACTAGGCCTATTAGTTGGATTGAACTAGGCCAACGGCCAAGGTAGGCTACATGTAAAGCCTTGTTCACACTGCAGGCGCGGTGCAATGCGAAATTTTTTGCGACTGATTGTTACCACTGAAGCCTATAGCTGTTCACACTTGCGGTGCGACGTGATGCGGTAAGAAGGCTTCAATCCTTTGTGCGATGCGGTGTGATCTGAACCACGCCTGCAGTGTGAACAAGGCTTTAGACTGTTCTCAGCTGCCTACTGACGGCAGGCGCACATCCAGAGGGGGCGCACCAGGCGCGCGCCTCCCCTTTTGGCCAACAAATCTGTAAAATCGACCGTAAAATTATGGAATTTGGCACAAATTTCAATGTTCCTAGCACAGGGCGCCCCCTCTTTTCCCAAATCCTGCATCCACACCTGGATGGCACCATTCCCTGTCAACACAGCAGTGCAGCGGCAGCGGTTCCATATAGCATCTCTCATGGGTGATGTGGGGCTCAATCCAAGGCATAGGCCTACCTATCATGCTAGCTTGCCAGGTTGACCATTTCCCAATATGTTATCGGCGCAGCCGTTACAGGCATCTCCATGTTAGTACAATGTTTTGTTGCAGAATGTGACGCTGCGGTCTACCCCACTATCTCTATCTGTATTTCTACGATTTGCATTCAACATAGATCAAATATTTTCCATGTTGTTTGTCCATCGAATCACCAATTTATCCTATACTGTCGCGCTGTATCAGTTAGCATAGTGTCTAACTGCATCAGTTAGTGTCTAACTGTATCAGTTAGTGTCTAATAATTCCTGAAGACATGGCCAAACATATCCTTAAGAGATCGTGGAGATGATGGATCATTTCTGGATATAGTAAAGTTTTTGGCCAAAATGAAGAAATTTCTTTACATATCTGCTGTCGAGTTTTTTTTCAGTAGTTTTTCGAAAGTACCGGTATGTGACTTTTTTTTCTCATCAAATAACGACGCTTCCTTTACCGCACATATCGGCTACATGTACCGGTAGCTCCATGTACTGGGTGGTCAAAGTGAACAAGATAAAATTTAGGCATGGCAACCAACCCCTTTTTGTCACAGGGGAAAATTTCAGTCCAATCGACCATAACAGATGATTTAAACTTCAGGAACACAGCAGCAAACTTCCTGTTTCACTTCATAAATTATCCAGAAATTTTCCAATCGGTTCCACATCCCACAGTTGAAAATTAAACACTACACCATATACACTGCAAACACAAGCCGAATGACCAATATAGACGTTCATGTATACACCTTCAGAGAGTATAATAATATACATCTTCCTATAGAAAAAGACTCTTTAGTTCACAGGCTACCTTGTACACTCATAATATATGTATAATTTAGTCTTTAATAGGAAAAATCTAGAATTTTTATATATTACAGGGTATGATATAACATTCCATTTTCTCTACATAGCAACTGATACATTTCTATATATTTTATATTCACAATTTAGAATGGCTAAATCAAAGAATGATAATAATTACCAACAAGCATTTCACCATCTAGCAAGGTGTACCATGAATGATTAATGGGATAAACCACCTGTGAAGATAATTATGACAGATTTCAACCACGAATTCGGAAAATGTCCATAGGAACATTTTGCGGAACGCAACCACCAGCACACAGAACATAGGCATTTATGGAACATCAGAATCCCTTCAAAAACAATACCATTTTTCCAAATCCAATTTGCAATTTTTCAACAATCTGATATTGCCAATCGGAACATGTCGTGGTCGCAAGTGAGAATGATAACCACTTGCCCAGGCCCACCACTCATAACCATGACACAAGATTTTAACATCCAGTAGGCTTTACAAATACTTGTGGAACTAGCTGGTGTAGGCTATTGTCAATTTCAACGCAGAATACTTTCTTAAAGGAGTTAGACGCCGAAGTTGTAAACAAGCTGGTTTGTTTACAAATATGGTCGGCAAACTAGTTTTATTCCTTCGTGCAGGTGGCAGCACCCGTGATCGTTAGACTGGTTCCCGGTCCGATGCAACTCACTCACGATATTCACGTCAGTACATATCACCGACAATAGGTGGCAGCACCGCAGGCGTCCGTGGATAGAGAACCAGTGAGTGAGTGTTTACAACTTCGGCGTCTAACTCCTTTAAGCTGTGTTCACACTGAAACGTTTTAGGGAAAATGCTTTTGACCAAAAACGACCACGCCACACTACAGTCACAAAGCGTTTTCAAATCGCTTTATCGCGCCGGAATGAAGTCGAGTCAGGAAATACCATTTAGATGGCAGCACAGTCTATCATTCTAAGATGGATGGGCCAATTGAAGAGCTTTTCCTCATTTTGCATTTGTACCGGTATGTGCGAATCTATTGCGCATGCGTACAACACTTCGAGGACCACATTCAAAAGTGTTTTAGCCGAACCGTTTTGAAACCACTTCTGGAACCGTTTTCGTTATAACACTTTCAAACCGTTTTAAGAGGCCTCTAGTGTGGCACCCTAAACCGTTTTTAGCCCGCTTGGCTGCAAGGCCCAGCAGGGCTTATGCTGTGGTTGGGGTCATTGAGTGGTGGTCTGTCGTGCGTTAGTCCGTACGGCGGTACGTCCGTAAACTTTGGTTTGTTAGCGCTCTAGCGCCTTTATTTTTCGAGGAATCTTTTTGGTCCTTGGTGGGTGTATATATGGGCCTAAGATCTAGGTCGAGTTCGATTTTGAGTGCGGTTGGATTCCTACTTTGGCCTCCAGGGGGCGTTTTGAGAAAAATTTCAAAGGGCTATAATTTGATAATGGTTCAAGCTATCGTTTTGAAACTTTGTACACATTCACCTCTAGGTTATAGCAACTTACAGACAGAATTTCGGTGAAATCTGATTCTTGACTTTGCCACTAGGGGGCCAAAACCAAAATCACTAAAAGTGCTATTTCTCCCTCACCAAGAGATGGATCTTTGTCAAATTTTTATCATGGGTATATCTAATGAGAATACATAAGATAATACTTGACTTTTTTAATTTGACCTACTTTGGAAGGTCACAGGGGTCAAAGTTTTCTGAAATTACGAAATTGGCTCTTTTTGTAATGGCTTGACCGATTGCTTTGAAACTTCGCACATACATGTATAGAGGTCATCTCTGATAGAACCTGGGCATTGATTAGGCCCGAGGCCCCCATACCACCCAGATCATGGGGCCAAAACCCAAAACAAAAAGTGTTGTTTCTCCCTAACGAAGTGATGGATCTTCATCAAATTTCTATTAAGGGTAAATGGGATACATAACATAATACTGCTCCAAGCCAAGCGGGCACAGTGCCATTGGCACTATTTTTTAACATCTTAAAACGTTTTCAAATCGTTCTCAAACCATTTTAAAGCCCAGTGTGAACGCAGCTTTAGAAACATTGTCCACTTACCGCTTATACATAGAGTTGCCAAATTTATCTGCTGGTAATGTGACCCACTAAAATAGATGGGCATGGTCAGTGAGCCGTACCACGCGTATTTTACAACACCGCTCTTCATCATCATCATCATCATCATCAATTGGGCGTCGTGAGCCTATTGGCTCTTTGCTATGGTACGGCTCCCATACCATATTAGGGTTAACACATGATATCCTTTGCCAATCAAATATAATCTTCTCTCTGGTCAGTTAAAATAGCTCAAACTTGCTGTTAAAATCTGTCATACTACCACACTAAGATCACACGATATGCCAAAAATGAAAATCTTGCATGTCTACGCATTTACTATCTTCTAAATACCTTCCCTATCTACAGATTAACAAGACACACTGGTAATAAGGAAATAGTGATTGACACCGGTGAATGTTCAATGAATCCAAAATCTAAAAGGCTCGTCTGACATTTTGGTTGCCATTCCAAAGGTGGAGATTACCCCTCTTCTGAAAATTCATCAGATACCGCAATGTATTTTGATTGCTGTTCCAATGGTGAAGTTCACTCCCTCTTTTGGAACATTTCATTGCCCTTTTACGTTACATTTCCAATGCCTTTGAACATTCACGACAGTCCCGATACGCAGGTCAAAAGAGGGGGATGCCATTTTATTTTCAAAATATCTTTCATCTTGAGTGATTCTCATGAACGGATGCATCCCCACTTTTCACGAAAGCGGCAACCAAAGAAAGACGGTGTTGATTACCTTCTGGTTCTGTTTTGAAATACACTGACTACCGGTAAGTTTTTCTCTTTAAGCCAGACTTTTTTTATACCTTGTTTAGCGAACCCGCCGACGTCCAAAATTCCAAAAACAAAATTTAAAAAAATATTTATTTTTGACCATTTAGCGAACCCGCCGACGTTCAAAATTGCTCAAAACAAAAAAAAAATAAAATTTTATCTTTATTTTTATTCCGACCGCCGCACTTCCCGCCTGAGTAGTCTAATCAGCTCACAGCATCTAACATCATGAACAGAGCCACACTATGAGACCAATCACAATCGTTGTCTTATGAATAGTCTGTCGTGGTTAGAACAATGAATATTTATTTTGAAATAAAATTTTATTTTTATTTCTTCCTCCGCTCTGCTTGTTTTACAGAATGCTTTTGTGAAGGGAGAAAATAAATTTTTATTTTTATTTTTTTTCCGACCACCTCTACAAATCTCTGGAAATTGAAGTGCGCTAAACAAGGTATAAAAAAAGTCTGGCCTTAGCACAGAATGTTGAATGAAAAACCGACACGTGTAGGGGTGGGCCAAGGAATTGCACCAGTGTCATCTTCTATCACGCGTTATAAATCACCAACTGGACAGGAATACAAATTCCACTCATCAGGGTGCTTGGGCCCTGATCATCAGCATGATCAGACCAGCAACTTGTATCCAACATTCCAAACCATGCAGAGGTGCATTTCTTGCATTTCTCATCCAAAGTTATTGAAATGGAATAAGGAATACATGTAAAAGTGGAAAATAGGAAGTGGGAAATGTTGGAATTTTGTGTGAATTTTTCAATTTCTAAAATTTCCAATTTTTTCCCATTTTGAGAAATTTTCTTAAAATGCCATATTTTGTCTGATTTTTCGGGCAATATTTCTCAAGACGGGAAAAAAATTTCTCCCAATTTGAGAAATCGAAAAATTCGCGCAAAATGCCAAAATTTTCCACTTCTTATTTTCCACTTTTATTTCTTACTCTCTTTAATGAGTTTCTGGCTCAAATTTTCATGAACATTTACATGTAGCCTTTTGCAACAAGTCATGACGAAGAATTTGTGCCATTGCTCAGGCCCACCACTTACATGACTCGCCTGAATTAGATTTGATAGCATTTTGTAGCTTTTCCATATGATGCGGGCCGAAGTATTTCCACGAACAAGATAGCAGCTATCCAAGTATGATGACTCCAACTGTACAGGTCTGCCTTTCAACAGTAAAAGGCAGTAGCTTCACATGTGAACAGTGGGAACATGCTCGATTGAAGAAACAGCCATTCTCTACACTACAGTGTTCTTGGTAGTACGAGGTAGGGCTATTACTCCATTCGGCCATGCTCCCACTGATCACAAAGAGGAGATATTAGCGAGGATGCGCAGCTTTCTGACTCCGACTTCACCTACCAGAATGAATTGCAGTCCGCTGTAGACATTCTTGATAAAAACGATTTGATAGACGTTTGCAAATCGTAAAATGCCATAACTCTGTGGCAGAATAATTTCGACTCATAATCGGAAGTGCACGTAAATCGCAAATATTATAGTCGTGTTTCAAGTCGTAACGACTAGGATTACGACTTCAATATTCATTATTTATCCGCACTTCCGATCTATAAGGCCAAATTTTTCTGCCTTCAATTTGTGGTGTTTGACGAATTGAAAACATCTATCAAATCGTTATTATCAAGGATGTCCATAGCGGACTGCAATTCATTCTCGTAGTTGAAGTCGGAGTCGGAAAGATGCGCATCCTCTCTAATGTCTTTTGCTGTAATAGACGGCAGAGGTGAAACTATCCATAGATACATGTATAGACATCAAATATGACACGTACTATATATGTAATATGTATATACATGTGTCAATTGTGCAATTTTTCCTTTATATACAAATTACACATATGCACATAATATGTACATATCAAATATCATATACACACATTACATTCTGTGCATAACATGTATCATGCATAACCGCAAATCACATGATATGCACACATCATAACATGCATATTATCAAATTTTCGTTTAATATACAGTTGTATGTTTTGACTACACATCGTCCTAGCTGAACTCGCAATGTAAGAAATACATTTAAATGTCCAGATATAATACACAACCTTTCAACGTTGGGTAAGAAACTAGTTGCTCTACCAATCATTATGTCATTACAACAACAAGATTCATACAATGGTATCATATCATACAAACACGGAACATGTAATCTGAATTATTTCGTAACATTTATTGAAATAATTGAATCAGGAAGCAATATTATTGTTATCAGCATCATCTTCAAAATTTTTACCACATATTTTGATAT
Source organism: Notospermus geniculatus (assembly GCA_002633025.1). NCBI lineage: Eukaryota > Metazoa > Nemertea > Pilidiophora > Heteronemertea > Lineidae > Notospermus > Notospermus geniculatus. The sequence goes on from NMRB01000098.1 coordinate 107,983, forward strand.
TAGCTTTTTTCCTCACACATTTGTCACATTAGACGCGTGCCGTCATCAAAGAATTCCATTATTTACAAATTCTTCCAATTGAAATGTCACAGTGGCACAGCGACGACATCCGAACTGATGACCAATGACATCGTGGGTCCAAACCCCAGTCAGGCCAATTGCTCTATGTGGCAGATAGGGCCTGAGCTCTCCATGACATAGCTCACACACTTTTTTCAGTTTCCTTCTTAATTTTATATAATCACTTCACTACTGAACCTTTTGTCATTACAACATCATCATGACGTCATGTTGCTCTTTAATACCAACCTCGTCAGAAAGCGAACGACCCCTGGGAACGAGGTTGCTTTAATACGGGAACCTGGTGCATATACGTACATGACGCCATGGTTGTATCATGACGTCATGGACCAGAAAACCGGCTTATCATAGCAAAATGGTTGACATCCAGTATTATTTACCGTAATAAGTAGCTATAATGCCAAATCAGACGTTTTACAATCCCATACGTCACGGATAGCAATTGTACCTCTCGTAAATATTTCTGGAAATGACATGATTTGTTTTCAGAAGTTTTTCCCGTGTTGGTGGTTGTGGTCAGCTCGGTCTAACAAAACTGCACTGCAAAATACGACTCCAGCTAATCCAGATAACTCATCGAATGACTCACAAATGTAACTGAAATCACCAATTTATACTGAAATTCACAACAACGTAATATTTCACATAACTTAACAGGACCTTCTGACAACATATGCCGAGGAGTGAGTCTAGGATTTGAGGTTCCTGTGTTTCTTTAAAGAAGGGTGTTCATTGTGAAATATCAGTCATTTGGTACTTGCACTTTGTAAATACCATAATAGCGAGGTTTTTAGCACCTTTCCGACTCCGACTTCAACTACGAGAATGAATTGCAGTCCGCTGTAGACATCCTCGATAAAAACGATTTGATAGACGTTTGCGAATCGTAAAATGCGATGACTTTGTGGCAGAATAATTTTGACTCATAATCGGAAGAGCACGTAAATCGCAAATATTATAGTCATGTTTCAAGTCGTAACGACTAGCATTACGACTTCAATATTCATTATTTATCCGCACTTCCCATTTATCAGGCCAAATTTTTCTGCCTTCAAGTTATGGTGTTTTAATTTAAAACGTCTATCTAATCGTTTTATCAAGGATGTCCATAGCGGACTGCAATTCATTCTCATAGTTGAGTCGGAGTCGGAAAGGTGCTAAACCTCGCTAATGTTCAAGATATTACGATACCTAGAATTAAAATATTTGAAGATGATGTTGAAAGTGTACACATGTTGAAATTTGAAGACGGCTGGTACTGCCCCTAGACACTGAGAGATAACAAACCAGGCTAATAACTACATAACATCATGAACTATAACTATATCAACTATCCTCTTTACTTCATACATGCAAATTCTATAATTTAATTAATCATAACAGCTTGTGCTCGGGACTAAAGAGGTGACAAACCTGTTAAATTAAAGATCACGACTGACCTTGTTTAACTCGTCTGCCCCCAGAGTCCAGCAGACGGCATCTTCTGTCAAAGTTTTCTCACGTCCTATGGTACCGATTGAAAAATATTTGAAGAAATGTTGTTCCTGTGAACCATCTGAAGAATGTTTCTTTAAATTCTTTCCAATTCATTCCCAAGGCTTTTAGAAAACTTCGACAGAAGATACCATCTGCTCAAAGCTGGCGGCAGATGAGTTAACTAATGTAACATCCACAATGAATTTACATGCACTGAGAAATCAAATGTAAACTGAATAGCAACACAGAGATCTAGCTGTTTACTTCACTACGGTATAGAACAGACATCGTACGTTATGTACCGGCAATAACTTAGCATAGAATAGAAAAAAAATCAAGAAAAAATGATATACAGTTATGTACAAATCTCAAACACTGCAATTTTCCTACTATCACTATGTCTTCCTATATGCCTCAACCCGATCAACACTGCAAAACACAACATAGTTGTTTCCGTCTGAATTGTAAACCATTGCACCAATGCGTGGAGTGTTTTTCTAAGTGCATGGAGAGAGAATGCATGAAATGAGAGAGTGCATGAAATGAGAAAGACCGAACTCCGTCTGCCACCCTCCTTTGTCCCACGTTAAAGACAATTTCTCTGTACGTGATCAGCGAGATGACGCATGATTGAAATAATAGAGAGGTTGCGCAGCGGCCCGACTCTGACTTCAACTACGAGAATGAATTGCACTCCGTTACGGACATCCTTGATAAAAACGATTTGATAGAAGTTTTCAATTCGTCAAACACCATAAATTGAAAGCAGAAAATTTTGGCCTTATAAATCGGAAGTGCGGGTAAATAATGAATATTGAAGTCGTAATCCTAGTCGTTATGACTTGAAACACGACTATAATATTTGCGACTTACGTGCACTTCCTATTACGAGTCGAAATTATTCTGCCACAAAGTTATGGCATTTTACGATTTGCAAACGTCTATCAAATCGTTTTTATCAAGGATGTCAAATCGTTTTCATCAAGGATGTCATTCTGGTAGTTGAAGCTGGAGTCGGAGTGGAAAAGCTGCACAACCTCTCTATAAATAGCTCTATCTTTACCAACAAGTGCACTCTGCAGCGAGTATAGAAATTACTGCTATCAACCACCCCCCACTGATCACAATATTGCATGCCATTTGGGGGCAGTACGAAGCTTTTTGAAACAATCCAGGCTTCCGTCCCCCATGACGAACTTCTACAGCAATGCACCCATGTGGTTCCATCTAATATTAGGCCTACTCGACACTCCCTATGTCATTCTTAGTTCCACCATTCATGCAGTTGAAAAACCTCATTTGCATCAAAATCGATTCCCAGAAACTCATCTCAATGTCGGCTAATGATTGTACGCCATTCCACTCGGAAACGTCCGCACCAGGAAATACGTTCCTTGTCAAAAATGTAGCGATCTCCGCAAGCCATCCTGATGTCGCCCCTCCAGGTTGTTCACCCTCGCTAGACACGATTAAAGCTTTATCTCTCTGTATGTAATGCACATTGTTTGGCCTCCAATGGCGTTGAAATTGCTCCACAGAAATACTACTTACAACTTTTATCAGGAAGTCAGCAATATTGTACCCCCAACGTAAAAGAGAGTAGAGAGGTTGCACAGCTTTCCGACTCTGGCTTCAACTACCAGAATGAATTGCAGTCCGCTGTAGACATCCTTGATAAAAACAATCTGACAGACGTTTGCAAATCGTAAAATGCCATAACTTTGTGGCAGAATAATTCTGACTCGTAATCGAAAGTGCACATAAATCGCAAATATTATAGCCGTGTTTGAAGTCGTAACGGCTAGGATTACGACTTCAATATTTTTTATTCATTATTTATCCGCACTTCCGATTTATAAGGCCAAATTTTTCTGCCTTCAATTTATTGTGTTTGACAAATTGAAAACTTCTGTCAAATCGTTTTTATCAAGGATGTCCATAATGGACTGCAATTCATTCTCGTAGTTGAAGTCGGAGTCAGGCCGCTGCGCAACCTCTCTAGTATCGCAACCTGATACAGTGGTAACATGATTGATGTAATAGCTCCATCTTGCACTACCCAGTTAGACATCACTTCAATAAATCATGCTCCCTCTGATATAGAGACCCTATGTATCTTTTGCCATTTGGGCGCAGTATTTGTAGACATGAATTTACACCCTGAACTAACGATGACGAAATCCATAAAATACACCCAGTAGTGAGTAAAATATCAAAGGGAGATTATGATATGCTCTGAAAACATGCCAATTCAAGTCTCAGGATTACAACTTATTTTCCTTTGCTTTTCAACTTCATGAATACACTAACGTTGCACACACGAGTAGACAACTAATGGGGACCCGTTTCAACCTTCAACACAGTCCGTAAGGAGACAGTCCATAAGGACAGTCCACAATGGAAGTCCATAAGGAGAATCATATTTTTTTTCATTCTGAGGGCAAGCCATAATCTCCCATAAGTACAGGCCTTAATTGTTCGTATTGGTTACAGAGGTGATAATGGGATCAGGGACCTTGGTCACAAAACCACCGTCAGACTTGCAGCAGTGATAAAGTCCGGCAACATCCAAGTGCGACCCAATGGGATGTGGAAGTCAGGAAATGAGACAGGGATTTGTGCTTTTCAAGTATGCATTCTACTTGCGTGACCAGCGACGATTCGTTGCACAATATTGGGCACCAGTAAAGTCTGTTTGATAGTCTGATCGCATTGTCGATTGGTTATTCGCGAGTTGCCTGTGATTAAAGATCCGTGGAAAATCTAACTGATATGTGTGGCGGTCTAGGAAAACCTGTTAGAAGTCGCTGAGTGATCAACAAGGGTTGTTCGATTGCCTGTGCATTGATCTGCTACTGTTCACCTGTTACATAGTACATTTCAGCTATTGAAATGTGCGGGTTCACCAAGGCCATAAACACTTTCCTCAAACGTGACATCCGATGGGTTTTCCTAGACTGCCTCACATATATTGCCTAACTTCCACATTCAATTGGGTTGCGCCAAGATGTTGCTGGACTTTATTGTGGTGTATCGGCTGTGAATCTATGGCAAACTTTCACCTAATTCACTGATTATTCGCCTCAAATGTTTNGCTGAAAGGAAACCGGTCGGGAAACTTTACGAGTGTTGAGGGGAGACGGCCCAATGGAGGAACCGACCGCGTGACGTTTTTAATAAGGCCCGTAACTGTCATAAGTTGGCCAGTAGGCCTAGATGTCACTACGGTCCAATTCGATGCCCAGCACCCACTCACACTTGACTGAGCACCAATCAAGAGAATTTTCTTTTGTATTGGTCTGCTAGAATTTTGCTGCCATCTTTCGGCAATAAACGCGGTAAACATGGTAAAAGTTTGCATCATACGTACGGGTAAGTATAACTCTTGCAACATGATCGGAACGAAAGCTTGGTGGGCGTGAACTTGACCTGAAGCCGGTTTGCCGGGGTCCAGCCAGAAGGAAGGAACGCCACGTTCATGGCCGACAGTTTGGTCTTCAACTGACTCAGGCACGAGGAGATGAGCGATCCGATGTTGCTGGTGCAGTCACTAGGCAACTGCTGCGCTTGGCATGCTGGGAAAGAGGAAACAGACAGTTACAACAGCGTCTTCTCATTTTGAGACGGTCCAGTGATTTTGGATCTCAGGCCCTTCAAATTGGGCACAGCCGCGGGGAACGAGCAGCGGGTTTGAGAAAAACTTCTTTCCAAAGTCAAGAAAGCTGACGCGACGTAGGAAGAAAACTTTTTCTTGCTTTCGTTTCTTTCTTCCTGGTTTCGTTTCGTTTCGTATTTTACAAATACCCCGTGACATAACAGAGTTCAAATTGCCATTTTCCAATCCAGTCACATAACTCTTTTTACACGGAGTTGGTTCGATGCGGTTCGAGGCCAGTTCACTTACTTTTCCACCATGAAAAGGGAAGGATAGAACAGGTCACATGGCTTTGTCTCGACAAGAGAAGGCCAGGTGAACTGGCCTCGAACCGGATCGAACCGACTCCATGTGGAAAGGGCTAGGTTTCTCTAATTTATTCAGTCATTAGCAAATTGATCAGTCATGACAAGTGGTGTTGATAGTAGTGGGCGCGGTCGGAAAGGAGCATACCGGTATGCAATGCCTAAGGCCTACGTTGTACCCCGTTGTACCTACATGTAGGCTATGTTGGTGTAAATACGCTGTGTCAAATATTCAAAGGCTGTTATAAGAACCATCGTCAGCTCTGTAAAAGCCAACTTTTCCATTCAGCAGTCAGCAGAAGTCCGCAGTTTCCATTTCCACTAAGATAACAGAGAAAGTGCCAAAATAGGCCTACATGCCGCCTTTGGTTTTCGTCAGTCGCATTAGCTAACTTCCCACAGGGTCAGAGTAGGCGACAATCCGAACACCACGTGTTCCTGGATGACAAAATAGGCCTAAGGCGGTTTCATTCTGGAGTCTATGGAAATGGCAGATGGCATGCAACCAAAGTATCCCTCAGAATTTCCGAAAATCGTGTATATACATGTAGGAACACCATCACTTTTTTGTTGAAGATGACACTCAGTCAGACAACTGAACAGGGGGACGAAACACTAGACACAGCTTAGAGGAGGGCGGCCGGGGTAAACTCCTTTCAGGAATTTTGTTCATTTGCGTTTGAAGAGAGCAAAAGGATACAAACTTTGTAGGCCTACTCAATGTACCGTTTTGAAACACAGAATTCTAGCCACTGTCAGTAAAATCAAAAATATATTTTTGGTAAAATTCGAAAAAACTTACCAAGGACTAATGCGGAGAGAACCAACAGAGTCTTCATGGCGTCCGAACACTGCACACACTACAACGGAGCGAATACGAATGGAAGTGAGCAGACGACAGACTGTGGACTGCCTTCAGTCCATATAATGAAACTATTACGTAAGAAAATGAACGCCTTTTGATTAGGAATATGATCATTTTTATTCGAGAAAAGGATTGTTACGTGGGATTGGCCGTTGCTTGGCGACTGTAATCGATCCCGTGTTCTTGCTGAGTTTCGCCATGCTGTTGACTGAATTACGTCAGTTTGATCATATGATACGAAATAGAGACCTTTCGACGTCCACGTACCCGCGAAGAAGGGTTAGTGCACACGGAGCTAAATAAAGCTAAAGCAATGTGCACACACAACTCATGACTGCGCGATCTCAAGCCGGTGACAGACAGGCGCGTACGCGACGCGTCGTCCAGGCATTCCGCCAATCGGATTCTTCGGTAGGTGTTTCGGTCCGTGCTACCGCTTCCCTGATTGCATGGTTGAACGCTTTCCCGACGCGTTGCTTACGCGCCAGTCTGTCACCGCCTATGCTGATGTCAGGTCGACCTTGCGTTGCAACAGCAAAGTACATTAGGGTAGGGACACACCTAACGCGATTCGTCGACGCATGCGGCAACGCCTTTGTTATTTTCCGCCGCACTCACGCAAACAAAGGTTTTGACGCATGCGGCGCCCTATCGCATGCGAATCGCGTTAGGTGTGTCCCTACCCTTAGGCGGCGACCAACATTTCCGGATCACTTTGCGCCCGAGCCACGGCCGCAGTCGCCGATATGGCGTGACAAGACTGGAGTTGCGTCGCACCTGCGACGATCGGCATCAATCGCCGTGACAAAAAGATCAAGAATCACAAGATTTGAACATGTTCAACTTCTCTTCCACGACAAATCATGAATCCATTCGCTGTCGACCTGGCTCGCGAGTTTAGGATTCCCTGCGCGCAGACAAATTTCACTTCTGCGACCTGACTGCGATTTCTTCACTTGATGCCGACTGTTCCGTCGCAGCGCATTCAATCGTAGTGCGACCTGGCATCTATTCGAGAGGACGCAAGCCCCAAGAAATCTCGGTGTGCATCCGAGGCCACCACATTTTTGGAAGTGGTTAAAACTTCTTGACATTTGCCCCGGCATTTGCCGCAGCGGTAGCCGGTAGCCTATACCCCGCAGCCATCGGACGCAAGGCCGCGCAAGCAGGGTGGACCGCTTGCTGGCGCGTTTTTGGAATACGACCTTTGGAATATTCGCCAGCGATCTCTTGCGATTTCACCAAACAAACTGCCTCTTCATGTCTACGTGATGCCGATGAAATCCCGCCTAATTCACCGTGCAGGTGCTAGTTTGTCTTGTTCTCACAGCAGCGCGATCATTCAAAGCCCTGCCTGGTCGCAAGATTTACATGCACACAAAGACCTGACTGTATCCATTGGGCCGAATTCATAAAAACCAGCATTTGCTTTTTCTGGGCTTTTTCTTGAAGACGTATTTATAAAGTTTCACTTTCGCTTCATAGGACAGGCAACTCCCTATAAGAATTAGCAGAAGCTTTGTCTTGCGAGCATTAGCTTCATCAGAGAGAAAATCTTGCTTGGCTTTATAAGAAAAGGTCATTAATTTAAGCAACTGATTATGAATACATGTATGTTTGTGAGCAACATCTTTGGCTTGTGCTTCTCCTTTACAAGCAAAAGCTTGGCCTTGGGACTTTGGCTTGTAAGCTTTTGCTATGTTTTATAAATTCGGCCCATGGTCTCCGCTGAAGGTGAAAAAATTCAGAGGAACACTCGAGTATTATCTCTCTATTTATTCTTTCAAAAAGGTTCATGACAAAAAAACATTTATTTTTTAAATTGCCATCCTCAAATGTGACAAAATAACTATAGTGCTGGTCGTGAAAAACATTATACACCAGTAGATCAAAACAGACATGCTTCTAAATCCTGATGTTCTGAATTAAAGGGCCTCGATATTGCCACTTTGTGTCGATAGCCGGCGCCACCGGCGGTGATTGCATCATTCTCCAATACTGTAGTCTTGCCCTTCTCCCCAGTGTTGGAGAATATACGATTACAATACAATGCATAAGTGGATACCCTAGGATGGAGAGTTACTCTACATGGGGGCGAGGTTGATGAGCGGTACAGCATTGTCAATAGAGGTCTCCCTTAATGCGGGTATGTTTAGTGCAGGATAGGAAAGGAATACAGCGCCACTTTAAACAAATCTGTCTTTCAACTCTCAAATCTCAGAGATACAAAAAAGCACAAAATTGACACACAAAGTAATAATAAACAAGAAGTCAATCTCCAGAATTCACGAATTTTCGACCCCAACCGGGGTCTTTTTCAAGTGGAACTTTACAATCTGAAACTCTAGAAAAGACTGAGCTGAAACCCGAATGTAGAACTACATAACCTGTGTAGACAGGACAAACAAGCAATTAAGGAAAGAATAGCGACCAAGCCCCACGGGTGGCCGCTGGACAATTAAGGAGAAACTAATTCAGCTGAAATACAAGGGTTGAATAACTGCAGGGTTGCTCAGCCTGACCACAAGCAGAGTGTAAGCAACTGGCGCAGGGCTTCATTTGGCTGAAAGCAACTGGCGCTGTAAGCAACTGGCGCAGGGCTTCATTTGGCTCAAATCTCAGAGAAGTGACAAACTCAACACCAACATTGAATGAACAGGTGTATTTTCAATCTCTCAAGGTTTACACATGAGTTTATAAGACTTCGGTCGTGACCTTGTCGTCCTGCGTGGCAGCCGACTCGCCGTCTCTGAATCACCTTGAGGAGGTTCCACGGGTCTCCGCGTTGATCTTCGAGTTGGTACTGGGGTGACGAAGTTGATTGGGCTGTCGCTGACCAAATCAGACATGGAAACTGGCTTCGACTTCTTCCTTGGCCTACAAATAAACAGATACATGTAATGTAGTGACTCTCGAACACATATTGTGATTCATGCAACACAGGTGGACACAAGAAATGGGCCCACAAGAAACCGAAGCCTTCCAGTAATCTGCAGCCAAAGCAATATTGGCCCTGGTAAAAGTACGGAGGAGGCCATCTCAAGCTACTCGTGTTCCTCACTTGGATGGGGTCTTTTACTTGCCCTTGCCAAGGCACAAGGTACAAGGCACCACGGCTTACTGTCCCATGTGACGGACATGAAACACCAGGGATGATTTATCCCATAAAACGCAGGCTGGATTTGAATCTGGTGTAATGTTTTTCAGTGTGGCCATTTTTCTGTGTGACTCCTATTGTTTGGAACACACTGGGAAAGAGACTCCATACTTCTTGCAGCCTGTGTGTCGTTCATTGTCAAGTCGCTGCTTATTCCGTCAATCTATTCTAATGTCACACTGGCCACACTGAAAAATGTTACATCGGGACTACTGCTTCCTAAGCGGACGTGATAAACACTAGGCTACCAAGGCTCCTCAAGGCTGTGCCTTCTAGAAATAACTTTGCATTCAAAAAAGAATACTCACTTATTGACCACTTTCTTCACAGTCGATGGTTTCTTTCCTNTACAGTGGAACCCCTCAGTCTGACCACCCCTCTTACTTGACCACCCCTCCAAACTGACCGATTTTTGTCGGTCCCAATGAAATCCTTCACATTTTCCATTAGCTAAGTCGACCACCCCTCTACCCCGACCGTGACCACCCAGATGGTGGGTCCCAAGCTTCATTTCAACCCCTCTAAATTGACCACGACCACAAAATTGTGTGCATTTGAACATGGGCTCTTTTGAAATACATGTACAAATGTACATATAGTCAGAATATGGAGGTGGTCAGAATGATCTTCTGGGCCAAACACCAAAGCCAAGCTAAACCAAGCTTCTAAAGTGTAAGATTTTGTGAAGGTATTCATTTGTTATTGAGGCTGTTGGCCATAATTTACCTTTTAATCATCATAATCAAAGTCCTTTGATCACATGAGTTAGCAATCAAAGTGCCCCCCCCCCTCATCTCAACCTGGCTAAAGTGACCACCCCTCTAAACTGACCACTTCGCTCCGGTCCCATGGGTGGTCGACTTAGAGGGGTTCCACTGTAGGTTTTATTAGTCTAAGGATAAATAGCAAGCAAGTGATGAGCTGGTTATGCCATTGTATTTCACAACCTTACCAAGTCCAAAGCCCGTATTTCAAGCATGCCAGCTTGCTCAAGCAAAAGACTCCAAATAACAGAGTGACAATATCACTGATGAATTGTTGGCCTCACAGCAACATTTTCTGGATCATTTTCAGTAAGCGAAAGACAAAAATCTCCACAGCCCTCGATGAACACAAGTGACAGCAAAATGAGTTGAAATGCGCCGGAAAGAAGACCCACGATGACACCAGAGAATTATTGCAGAAATGGACAAAGTCAAATTTCACAATGGACAGACAATCCTGAAATCAACAAACTGCTGGCGTCTCCTTGGGTCTTCTTCTGTGTGCATTCTGACTCACTTTAGTCTTATAGGTCACATTTATTGAATGTCTACACATGGTAGCATTTCATGGAGACATGCAAGCTGTACCGGTATTAAAGAGATATGAGTAGCCTATGCTACAAGTAAGAAGCGGAGATTAGGGACTTTCAGCAAGGCTCCGTATCATCGATCTGTGTCACGTATGACGTATCGAAGTAACGCATTTTCTATTATGGTCATACGTGATACGTGATACAGACAGACGATACGGAGCCTTGCTAAAGTCCCTACTGTAACATTATTTATACCTCTTCTTCAACCTCAGCTAACAGTTCTGATATCTCATTCTCCAAGTCAGAATCCTGATAAAAAAGTATAAAAGTAATACTCAAAAGAAAAGAAAATAGACAATTCAAACTATTAGGAAGTGAATTATAGCCTATTGATCAAAGGACTCTGTAGGCCTCTGCCGTTACCACCCTTGAAAGTGGTCCTGAGATACTGAACTATTGTAATTCATGACATGAAGGTCACTTAACCTTACCTTAGAAGCAATCCTCGGTGACCTCCTCACTGGTGATGGCGTGGTGTCACCACCATGGGCCCGATGGGTATCAATCACCAACGGTTCAGCAAACTTTTCTAAAGCCTCTTTTGTAAACCGACTTGGGGTCTTTGTCTTTCTTTCAGACTCCACGACCGGCGTGTCTTTTCCCTGGGATGGGGTCTCGAACTTTTTCTGTATTGCGGCATGGCCCGCATCTTTTGCTCTTCCTTGTTGCGGAGTTTCTGCTGTTCCATATCGTGGCATTTCTATCATGGAAGACGCCGCGGCCACTGAAGATTTCAACGGTGTTTCAACGACACTAGATTTTTGAACCTCCAATGTCTTTTCCAGTATCGGCACACTTTCAGAAGACTTGGGAGTTGGAGCAACACTTGTTTCCAAAACTTTTCTAGACGGCTCATCAGAAATGTTGGGTAATTCGGGGTAAATATTACTTGTATTTTTTTCAGGCGTTGTTACTTTTGATATTTCCTTTTCTAAACTACGTCGTATTTCTCCTGCCGACCGATCCGATGACCCAGCAGTTGGAATGAATTCTAGAGGCTCTGTATCCATCTCATCTTCTTCCACTGAAACAAAGATGTGCTTTATCAATGACTTCAACATCACACTAACCCCAGAAAATAAAACAATTAATAATAATGGCGAGTTCAATTCAACACTGACATTGGCTTCTTCTTGCACTTTCCTATAACTGACTTTACAATTTTCAACGAAAGTTTGGCCTAATATCCCCCCGTTATTGCTTCTGTCAACTCTACAGAGGCTATGCACTGACGTCATCAAATGATGTCACCAATGGGTATGACGCCACGTGTTGGATGGAAAATGGACGGAGCACGTGGTCAGATGCACTGCGTCAGCATGTCACAACGTTCCATCCAACATGGCGTCCCCTCGCTGACGACGTCACGTGCATAGCCTCTATAGATAAGGTGTGCCAACTCAGAACTAGTTCATCAACACGGGAGTTCCCAAGTAATCACCATGGTAATGACCCAATTATGAATCTGCACCTCATCTATAGATTACTATACCACCTGTAAGCAAGCCGACTGAGAACCTACCTGTATTTTTCGATTTGTTGATATTGAATGTAATCTCTTCATCAACCTGCATGTCATCTCCCTCGTCCAGATCTGCCGCGCTGCGCTGCCACGGTGCTGCCACCTGTGGCGACACTCGCGGTGAGAACCGTTCAGGAGTTGGGCTACGTTCTCGTACAACGCGTGGACTCTCACTTCTTTCTTCATCTCTGGTCGGAGATTCTAAGTTTGGAATGGAGAAACGTAACTGCTTTGATGTCGTCACGGGCTTCTTTTCAAACATGACTTTCCGTGAGATAATAGGTGGCGTTTCCAACTGCATCGCAGAACTTAACACACCTGAAAACGAATCAAATTGTTAGTGGAAATATCAAACAGACATTGCAAGCCATCAGCTTTACCAATTGTCAACTACAAAGAATGAACGATTATGATAAATGAACATTTATATTTGAACACGTAATCTGATTTCAAGATGGTGGCTCTGGCGGCCATGTTGTAAATCAGAACGCGACCATTTTCAAAAGAGACCTTCCTCTAGTCACCCCAACATACATACAAAAAATAAATTTGATTGGATCAACAGTTTTCTTTTAAATGATTGGAAATGGGAAAGTTAACGGACGGACAACAACGCTGATGCCGACGGATGGACGTAACGGCTGACGACATAATGCCCCCTCTTCAGCTAAAGCGGGGGATAAAAATTAAGTCTAAGTACATACCAGAGACTTGTTTTGTTTTGAACGGCGTGTCTTTCTTGGGACTAGGAGATCGTCTCATCACCTGTCGCACCTTGAGAATGGACTGGGGAGTAGGCTGAGGCTTTAAGACATTCCTGAGTGGAGTCTTCCTATGAACTGGGGGAGTTTTCAGTAAGGACAACGCCTCGGCACTGATCAGCTTAGAAACTCTCCTAAACGTGAAAACACACTTTAGACTGAGCTTGCCGCAAACCACAGCGGAATCAGCTGAAGTGGAAATGGGCCTTACGACTTGATCATTACTACTCTCATTCTTTCTTACCATTTGACATTATCTGCTGGTCTGGCTGGTGACAGACCCAGGTTTGGAGACAGACCAAACATTTTCTTGGTCGGTGAGACTGGTCGACTGGCCTCATCACAAACAGTAACTGTTGGGTAGACGACGTCACTGGTGTCCTTAATCCTTGATTTAACTCGAGGGGTCATCGGTGTGCAGATAAACGGACCAGGGTCGTCGGGGAGATCAGCCATATCAGGCCTGGAAATAAAGGAATAAATATGTTCAGATGAATAGTCAATGGACGTCACATCCCTATGAACCTAAAACCAAACACATATGACGCACCTGGCATCTTTCGGCGTCGGCGAGCTCTCCTCTTCCTCCCGTATCTGTTGTCGTACTTCTGTCACCTTTTCCAAGACGGCCGAGAGCAGCGTCGCCTGCGACTGCATCTCTTTCCGGTTGCTGCGATTCACGACAGTTGACAGAGGTTCAGGACAAATCACTGAAATGGGAATGGATGCATCACGAATAAATAAAAATCTTCATTCAATAAACGATTCTCAAATTGGCACATCTGTGCACTTCTGCCGAAATCTCAACCAGAACCTTGATCTGAAATCGGGTGACGTGACGCAATCCATGATTCAGCTATGGCTGACTCTGATGCAACGTCTTCGAAGTCACTGTCGTGGGGTTCTCTGCGTGACGTCATTTAGTTTGAGACCGAGGTTTGGTTGAGATTTCAGTGGAGGTGCTAAGATCTTTGTTGTTTACGTAAATTTGAGAACGGTCGATTTCTGATCTCAGCGACTTCAGAACATTACGATTTTCATCCTACCTGTTCTTTTGACAGCCTGTTTCTTGAACTGACGTTCAGGACCGAAGACCAACTTGCGTTGTACTTGAGGCAGTGTTCGAAGATATCCATCCACGATTGTGTTTCTGGCGATAACACGTTCATTGGCACGGATATCAGTCTCCATCTGAAGGAGAAACAAACACTTGAATGGCAAATAGCAAATTCTACTACAGTGATTGGGTGGGCTTGGACCGAATTTGTCTCGGTTATTTTTTAAGTATAATTCAAAGCTGGCTCGGTCCGGATCAAGCTCGGCACACTTCAACCGGGCTGGTGTAAAAGGGGCTTTAAACAGCACAGGTTGTCACTACAATCTCCACCACAGTATCCCCTACTCACCATAACTCTTCCTTTGAGCTTATCATTGAGCCTGACTGCCTCGACATACCGGGCCTTCTGTAGATAATACATCACCAACAATTCAAGCGAGTTGGGCTCTGTGCTTTCTTTGAGGTAGTGCACCAGGTGGCGTTCCTCAACACCGTCGAGTGAAAGTTGGAGGAGTCGGTCGATCATCTTGGCTGAAATCAACAAGATGCTGGGATGAACAGCAGCAGGTCCCGGGTTCGAATGCAGCCCGGGCCATAAGGGATTTAATTCCCGCTCTTCAGTCCGTCGCATGGGACAGTAAGCCGTGGTGCCTTGTACCTTGTGCCTTTGCAAGGGCAAGTAAAAGACCCCATCCAAGTGAGGAACATAAGTAGCTTGTGATGGCCTCCTCCGTACTTACAGGGCCAATAATGCTATAGCGTCGGCCCTGACGGAAAAATGAAATACAAATACAAACAGGAGTTACGTTGTTGATGAAATATGCAGACACATGTTTCATACCCGTGGAGGGACAGGGTGTAAAGGTGACCGAGGACTTACTCTGTTGGCAGCCAATGAATAAATGTGAGAGAAGATCTTCCGTATTGGACTGATCACGCACTGTCCTCTGGTATTCATACGCCTCCGATATCAGTCTGAAATGCGAGATAATCGCACATTCATACATCAGCACAGGAAAGGGAAAAGCAGAAACAGACCCAGGATGATGTCAGGTTGGTGGCCACTAGGGGGCACTACCCCAGAAACTTCTGAGATCTACAAGTCATGAGATGAAATTTCTGGCAAACCCTGACCAAAAGTGTTGGTTGCTGAAAGCAGGGGGTACGACCCCCTGGCTCCGCACCTGACGATATCATCAGATACACAGAACAAGAGGCCCATGGGCCTTGCGCTCAGCTGACTATGACCTGCCAACTCAAGAGGTTGAAACAGGCGAAATGAGATACAATAGTGCACCTTTTTAATGGTTCACAAGCTAATATCGTGGAAATCTGTGGAAAGGGGTATAACTTTGTGAATCGAAACGGCCCGGGGTATCTTAATATTAGACCACTTGGGTAGGAAGGGGTCAATATCTC
>NMRB01000098.1:124299-138669 GCA_002633025.1 Notospermus geniculatus
GACATATTTATCATAGGGGCTGAGATATTGCGACATTTCATTTTGCGCAAAATGCCCCCTGGAGGGCATTATGTAGGTCAAATCGCAAAAATTTTTGGTTCTGTTTCGAGCCCTCCCTAGGGTCTACAGCTCCACCAACTTTCATGTCGCTGGGCCTTGCGGTTGCGAAACGTGCCAGTTTAACGGACGACACACAGACACACAGACGGACGCCACTCAGTATACATATGACTAGCTCCGCTGACCTTTGGTCAGCTGAGCTAAAAACATGGCAAATTCTCCAAATGATGCTGGATCCTCTGTGTGACTGAGTGATTCTACTTACCCATTCGCGAGAAGAACAGTCAGTTTAAGCTTCACATCCTCAGGACTAACCATGGCAGGCCGACGTGTTTTCATGTACCTGAGGGCAAGTTTACGCTCGCCCTGGTACAGGAGGGCTTTAATGATGCGCGTGTGCTGCCAGGGGACAATATGTTTCGTAATCATTGGGTCCAGTAGCATGTGAACAGCTGCCTATCATAATGAAGGATAAAAAAATATTACGTTAAAATGAGTGTTGTAGTAGCCGCCTCCATTACCATGAGTAAACCCATTTCTGACGTTACTTCTGCCCTTGAGCGAGAATGAGGTCATTTTCAGCGGTGGTATTTCCTCGTCTTTAAATAGCAGCCAATTAAAATGCAAAATTGTCATAAGCTCTGCCGATCCTCATAAACCCACCTAGTGGAGGATTGTGGTACCAATGTAGACGATGACGTCAAGCTTGAGTTACCCAACACACCCTGTTACAACCTACCTCAAAATCTTTGTGATCCAACAACCAAAGACCCTGAATAAGTTTCATCATTCCGTGAGGGATCTTAAACGCCTGCGGATACTTGAGCCATCGATCCAGAATCCTGTCCTCCTTGTTCTCATTAGCAGCATACATCAAGAGATCAAAGATGACGTAGACGACGACGCAGTGTTTGGCCATCACGGGGATATCCTCAAGGAGAAACAGGTTCAACAGAGCCTGAAAATACGTAAATACCGCATCATGAGCTGTGCACCAAGTATTTTTTCGACTCCTAGGACCCTCTGACCTCCATGCACTCACGTATTTTCACCTCCATTGTCCCCATTCTTGATGTATTAGAAATGAGTACCATACAACCTCGTCCCAAGCAAAATGGGAGGGACACTTTTTTCGCCCATCCTGTAGAACACACAGAATGACTTACATGTAAGCTAGGAGGGGGGTAGAGCCCACTGCCTCCCTCTTTCTCCCACAATTCCTTGACGGCGGTCCCCATGTGATCAACCAGCCCGTCAATCATCAACAGGTCTAACTGCATGTCGCTGTAATGAAAAGAGGTTGCAAGTTCAAGTTTGGGGCAACAATGGTTTGAACCTGGATTATCAGAGGTGGGAGATGCTGATGGTTCACTGTGCCACCCTGACAGCTCATAACCACACCATATTCTCTGGGCAACCGTACAGATACAGGAAGACAGCGAATGATAGGCTCCCGTCACAGAGAAGATCTCCAGCCTGACTTACCTGTGAAGTTTGTTTAATTCCTGTCGTCGCGACATGAAAGTGTGCGCCAAGGAATTACACGGGAAGCTGAACTGATTAAATGGGGTCTCCTCCCCTTCTGAAATATAAAGAAGTGTTGGTTACTCAGCTAGTTTCAATTTGAGTGACGTATCTGGTGTTACAATAGAATGTTGAATGTCTCACCTGGGTGTTCGGGTAGAAGTTGATTGACTAGAAACCAAGTGACGACCTCGATGTGGTCATAAAGTAATGATACGATGCTTAGCTTGGTCTGTAGATCTCGTGAACCTGAAACGGAGGAAACAAACATGATAGATAGACGACAGGTGCTGTCGCACCTAGCAATGCCTGCTAATGACATCAGTAAGAGCCCAACAGGGACTCTTGGAATATTAAGGTTATGAACATCCTCTTTACAGTCAACTGACTGCCATATTATATCTGACCCGTCACCGCAAAACCAGTACCAAGTCGCTCTGAAGTTGGCAGGTTGAGACCAACGTTTTGTCAATTTCAGTAAGCCTCGGCTTATTGTCTGTCTTTTGTAAAATCTGAGTGATTACATTTCTTCCTTTATCACCTGGGTTTTTTTTGGTTCATCCTGGTTCATATCTTATGCCACTTAAGACGGGTTTTCCTGTGACGGATCACATATATCAACTTTTGGAATACAAAACTAACACACAACAAGTCGTACCTTGTTCAGTAGTAGATGTAGCCTGGCTCATGAGAAGTTCGAATACTAGCACCAGGTGTTTGAGTTGTGTTTTCAGTTTATTGATACTGTTACACGTCTGTGTGTCCAGGGGAATACCGCTACAGTCATACAGCGGTACACCTGAAAAGGAGACAGGAGACTGTTACCATAAAGGTTGTCAGTTGGGTCCCAGCCAAATTAACTCATGAGATGGAAACAACAATACTTCAGGGTAATGTCAACTTCCAAAATTTCGCAAATTTTCGACCCCAACTGGGGTCTTCCACAAGACTTTTCAGTAAGAAACTCCAGACACTAGAGTTTCTTATCATTTTGTGTGTCAACTTTTGTACTCTCTCTTTCCATGGATTAGATTTAGATCTCTGTGGATGAACTTTCTGTCTCCCCGGATTCTATTTCTGTCTGTATGAATTTACTTTCAGTCTCCAGGAAGGGATTCAATTTCAACATGGAAGTCTTCAATCAAAACTTACATAGCTTATCGAGTGTGCCCTTGATCTGTGTAACCTTCTTCCACGCCCAGTTTAACATGTACCTTAGATTGCAACCAGCCTGACTGAAATCTAGAAGAGATCGAAGACATGTTCAATTGGTTCAGAAGTCATGTTGTTTAGATTGTTGAGCTTTGCTCTGATTCAAACTACTTACTCATGCAATCATCTGGCCAAGGTCATCACTGTCCAAGGTCATCACTGTCCAAGGTCATCACTGGCTAAGATCATCACTGGCCAAGATCATCACTGGCCTGCTGACAGAGCCTTCTTTTCAAATGCAGAAGGAGATGTAGGACAGTGAATGAGAGACTTTCCTGCCGCTAGAGGCCACCACCAGTTAGCGGTCCTAGGACGTCACGAAATTTGATGTCATTGAGAAGAAGTGCACGCCACGATGTCATCCATAATGACGTGGGCGCCGTGGCTTACGTCTTTGACGTCAAATTTTGTGACGTTCTAGGACCGCTAACAGGCGGCCTCTTGCGGCAGGAAAGTCTCCCATTGGATGCCTATTCATCACCGACTATGAGTGCCAGTTTTTCACTGAATGTATCCAAATGTACAACAGGCAGTTACAACACTTGTTCTCAAAACTGATACTGTAAGAGCTCATTCCTTACCTCCCTTGGCCCATTGTGTGATGCACGATCCTATGAATCCTATCATGGCATGTTCCAAGCAGACGGTAAGTAACGCCTCCCTCTGTAACGTCTGAAAGCAGACGGATGTCATGTTACACAAATGTCGTGCGACTTCTCTTCAATGTCGCATGAGATCATGTCGTCTTGGAAAGATTTTCATGAAGTGAAATTTCTTGGCAAATCTAGGCAAACAACCGTGAGGCTGACATCGTAAACTGAGGCACTTTAATGGTAATTCCTTCCAACAGAAAATAAAGTGACTGAAAGACACTCACCGGCGGTAGAGTAGTGCTATTTCCACCGTGCTCAGATGTCTTAGGAATCAAACCAGCGTGCACAAATGTTTGTATAGTTTCGTAAGGATCTGCTAAAGCTTTTGGTCCAATCTTATTCAAGGTTGCCAATGCCTGTTCCTGCGTGCCAAGATAACTGGAACGCACAAGGCCATTCTCAACCAGGCATTTCACCTCTGAAAACAGGATAGGATTGAAAAAAGAACAGATTCGCGACTCTGGCGGGCGGGCGTGGGGCGCCATCGATCGCCAGTTCAAGGAACTAATTTTCCCTGGTGTTCAGCCCGAATGGGAATAGAGGCAGAAAGTATGATGTGGGCAGAGTATGAACGATATGGAATCGATGTCATTGTCTTCAATCTTGAAAGTAATTCTGGATATACGTACCAAACCCCAGCGAGGAGGGGTAGAAATGTTGTTCAGGGATCGGGGTGAGACTGGAATGGTACCTGGTCACTGTCTCAGCATCAATGTGAGCCGCCTGGTAAAGAATGAAAGGAGAAATGGGGGGGTGAGTGGTGATTCCGGCCGAGGGGAGAAACGGAGCTGAAATCTCAAATATCACTCAGAGCTCTGCTCACTTACAAGCTCACATCAAGAAAACTGATCACGAGTCCCAAGTCGTGCACTGCAGACTCACCAACAACCCATGAGGTGTCGCCACCTCCATGATATCCTCCATGTTACAGAAAGAGAAGAACGGACAGACATCGTGACTGCTACTCGTCGCACGGACGGACCCAGGCATCTGAGAATGATACCAACGGTTCATGTCGAAGAGTCCGATATAGAATGACGATTTGGACAGCATGTCCTCTGGGACGGCCTCCCAGATGACGGCACAGAGGCTGTGGTCACTGCCGATGGCACCTGAAAAAAACACAGGATGAGGTGGCGTATAAATGGTGAGGCTTCACGCGGAAAGGATGACAAGGTCGGAGGTTCTCAATTGTCGTAAGTGAATCTAGAAGCCTACCATCGAAGGAATCGTCGTCTGGCTTCACAGCAGTCGCACCGTGCGGATCTTCGATCACGTGACATGAGATAACAGCGCTCCCCGCTAACGTGGCATTGCTCATGTTGTATGGGTCGACGGAGAGAGCATGTTCAAAGCGGTTTATGGCTGACGTCATGTCCTAAAGGAGAAGAGGACACAATGTGATGGATCTATGCGAGTTTTAAATGTGAAAAAACAAGTTACCAGATGGGGCTATTAGATCATTGCTATACATACATGTAGCTGTCACATTGAGCAGTATCCAAGCTATTTAAAAGTGTACTGAGTTGGTCAACAGGTTTTCAGTTTCACCTACAACATGAAGTCATTCATCTTACCTTGTAGAGAACGCCATGGTGTTCCACGTAGACTTTCCTGTTATAACCAAACTGGTACAAGGACAAGGCAGAACAGTCGCCTTCACTGCAAACACAGACCACAGGGTTTTGCTTGATAGTAAACATCGGATGTAGAAATTACAAGATATTTGCTGAAAACCTCTCGGGTTTACAGAACATACAAAACAAAATGTCTCGGGCCTAAAGGGTTAACTTTAGCCCCTTTCCACCTCAAGACTTTCACAGTGATTGATTTTTAGCTCTTTGGTCCAGTTGTAAACCGGGCAAGTGCTCTTTTGCAGTTGGTTGCCCGTGTTGCTTATTGAGTTGCCTGCAAATGGTTTTTCAATGGAAAAATGATACTTGTCCGCAGGACAACCACTTCTGGACAACAGGACAAGTGCTTAAATCGATCAATGTTTCATCTAAAGTATTCATTGGGAGACACTTAATGAGCATTTTCAAATGAGAACTGAGTCTCTGTTATGTAAATTATCAGTATCTTGCAACTGCATATTGATATTTTGAAAAAAATGCCATTGGCTGTGAAAGAGTTAAGACTGGGCTCAATCAGATTTAGGACAAAGGTGTGTCTTGACATAGAGGTTACCTCTTAGGGAGGGATCCAGACAATAATGAGACTAATGTTTGAGTTCCCCAAAGAGGAAATTCCACTTCAAATCAAAGATAATAATATGAGACATGTTTAAGCACTCTTGATAATACAGTGGAACCTCTCTAATAAGGACACCTCTGTGACTGACAGATACTGTCCTCAATTGAGAGGTGTCCTGATTATAGAGGTTGAAATGAATAGAAATGGTCAATTTGGGACTGAACTTTGGTGTCCTTAGTGGTGAGGTGTCCTCCTGGCAGAGGTGTCCGCTATGAGAGGTTTGCTCTACTCTACACATCTCATTGTAAACACATGCTTTATGTGAATAATGATAATACATTACACCAACCAGCATGATTATTGATTCAGTGGGAAAACCAACATGCATGGATAGATCTAGGTTAATACTGTGGAACATGAGTGCATAGTATTGTCTGAACCAGGAAGCTGTTTTCAACCAACAACTGTTTCGATAATGATTAAACCACAATCGTAGGGCATGACGGGAGGGAGGGAGGGAGAAGCAAGAGTGAGGGACATCATAGTGACTACACAAGCCTCTAGGAATGAAACAGATGTGATGAAGGGGCCACCGTTGGAGGGAACATGGATGAATTTGGAGAGGAGGTTGAGGTAAAGGACGTCATGCCTGGCATCGCAAGATACGAAGCAGAATCCATGACTTGTGGGACGGGGGGTGAAGATGGTAAGAAAGTAATGGACCAGTTGAAGGTTGATGATGCTAACACGGGAGAGGTTGGAAACTTAGAGGATGAAACGAAGACAGTAGTGGACGAGGAAATGAGAAAAGAAGGTGAAGACATTGATGAGGAGGACAGAAACTCTGTCAGTATCAGTCAACATGAAGGAAAAGCAGGGACAGAAGCTGAGAAACCAAAGGGCAAAGATCGGGGTAAACGTTTTGTTGACACTGGACACAAATCAGAGTTCTTCAAAAGCAAGACATTGAACGAATTACGTCCATTTTACAACGGGTCATCGCTAGATTTCAGGATGACCGAGATTAGGAAGTCGATTTATTACATCAGGAAAAACTGGCAGGACTTTGATACGTTTCTTGTATCTTTGAAGGAATTGATGTTAAAAGATGGTGACTTGGGTTTTGAAGACGAAGAGGTGCAGCAGTATGCCGACAGACTTTTAACGATTAAACGAAACTGGATGAAACATTTTGAAATTGCATTCTTGGACATTTCATATGATGCAATAAAGATGTACACGTCGTCCGAGGGATACGGCCGTATGTATCGACTAAGTAACGAGATTTTCCGACGTGAGGACTCAATCGACACGACCGAACTCATCCAAAACGTAACCTTCCTCGTCGAGCTCATTAATATAGACCTTTATAATTACTGCTTAAAGAAGCCGCACGTTAAGAACTTTGAGGGGAACGTGTATCGTGGCATGTGCTTGGGCGATGACGATATTGAAGCATTTAAATCCTTGCGGAAAGAACCAATTAATCGGAGGAACATTGCTGTGCCGCTGGGTAAGTTAATGCCGCCTGAACAGTGAGCACGGTTTCTAAACAAGCGATGTGTGAAGAAGTGTAGCTACATACACAAAACAAGTTCATTCACTAAAATAGACCACAGTTCCAGTGCCAAATGCACTGGTGGCACATACTTCAATGATCTCTATCACACCATGACACAAATTTGCATAGAAAAGTGGCTAAAACTGCCCGATTTAGGCACTGTCCTAGCCCAGCAACCCAATTCATTCCAATTAAAGAAGAAGCATTTCTATTTATCAGCTCATCAAACTTCTTTTTTGACAGGCTTATTCTCTGGGAGTTCCAGCCTGGACATCGCGTTAGCATTCATAGAAGAAGGCCTCGAGCATCGACAAGTTGGAAAACCGAGACGTAAACCGCTTCTCATCAAAATCAACGTCATTGGCCTAAAACCTGAATACATTGCTGAATACAGGAGACGATTTCCTAACTCTGTCCTGACGACGATCTGTGCCGTAGACGTCCATGACCTCTCCGTGTTTCCAGATGAGTTTGAGGTCCTACTCCGTGGACCGTTCTTGCAGATTCTGGATGTTTACCAAGACTGTAATCTCTTAGACGAGCCTTGTGACGTCTTAGAAGCTGTCATGCTGAATGCAAATCGGGACCACATCTCTGTGGTCCACCTCGGAGACCAGGATACACCGGCGAGAGACATGTTTGCTACGATGGTGGCCGTGACACGGAGTGAGTTTGCTGTGAAATACTGCGAGGACAATGGTCTGGTACAGGACGCGTGGGAATACCAGAAGATTTGGATAGATAGCTTGATGAAGCTGGAGACATTGTTGAAAGACGATGATTCAAAATGATTTGTACCAAAAACAATGAAAAGGACATCACTATCAATTATGTATTCAGTCCTCTACACCCTTCAGACACCTGCTGGCTAATATCATGGCAGCCATCCTGGCAAAGTAGGCCTATAGACAAATCTCAAATTCCAAGTTCTGCGCACTTCTGCCGAAATAGCAACAAGAACCTCGATCTGAAACCAGCTGACATGACGCAATCCGTGATTCAGCAATGGTCAACTCTGACGTAACGTCGTCCAAGTCACTGTCGTGGGGTTCTCTGCGTCACGGCATTCAGTTTCAAACCGAGGTTCTTGTTGCTATTTCGGCGGAAGTGCGCAGATCTTTCCCATTTACGTCAATTTGGGATTTGTCTATTGGGTCTTTTTCTCCCCACACAGATTCACCAAGGAATTTTAGATCAATCCTCTAGCAGTTATTCTGTGGAAAACAACAGGATTAGACGGTACAAATGTATGCCCCTGGGAGACTGGTACCCTGCTCTGCAATTTCAATCAAAGCTTAGATAGAGGACCAGTCTTCTCTTGGCGTATCATTCCATACAGCCATATACTGGAGGGGACACTGGGTAAACCCTAACGGTTAATGTGACACGTAATAAATGCCACATGAAAATCATTCTTAGTTTGTACTTACTTTCTATCGACCAACGTTGGCCCCCTCACAGTCCAAAGGTAGACGAATAATCTTGGGTCATTCTCTGGTTCTTGGTAGATGAAATGGGTGATCGGTGCTAGGTCATCTGATTCATATGACATAGTGTATCTGGAGGAGAATGACTTAGGATCAGGTGGGAAGTAATCGAGATACCAGAGTGGAACAAATCACTACAAAATGAGAATATGTGAGCCGCTCCGGCAAAACCAGACACTTGTAGCTCAGAAGTTGAGACTCAACGAACTAAGATGACACCAGGAGAGAATGGAAGAAATAGATTCTGTCAGATTTCATAATAGGCCGACGATATTGAAACTGACAAACAACTTGCCAAGGTAAGAGCGACATGCGTCTGGTTTTGGCAGAGCGGCTCACATATTTGCTACCGGTACTGAAAGTTAAGATCTACCTCATCGAAATCAATAAGCTGGCTATTATTTACTATCAAATACTGTAAAGCAAGATAATTTCGCGGCTGGAAATTTTCGCGAATCAAGAATTATTGACATATTCGCGGCAAGATATTTTCGCGAGTCTCAGCCATTTTTTCAGTTTTTTTTTCACGGACCATATTTATCACTTGCGTGTGTTATATTCGCGACAGGAAATTTTCGCGACTCATACACTCTCGCGAAAATTTCCTGCACGCGAAATTTTCCTGCTTTACAGTATCTTTCAATTAAAATTAGCTCCCAGAAAGTCTGTTGAACATAAACTTCACCATAAACTCTGGATAGTGTCCCATATCCAGAGGGGGTGCCCTGGGTGCACACCTCCCCTTTTGGCCAACAAATCTGTGAAATCAACTGTGAAATTCTTGAATTTGGAGCAAATCAATGAAGTTCACCGCAGATTTCAATGTTCCTAGCACAGGGTGCGCCCTCTTTTCCCAAATCCTGTATCCGCTCCTGCGTGTACTTACTCTAGAACAGGACTTGTCAGCTTCCACAGCTGAAAACATCCAAAGCTGAATCCGATGGCAAGGACCCCCATCTGAGGGATAAACTTGATACAAGTCACACATATACTCGCTGAAAGAGGCAAGGTGAATCAGAAGATTAAGATGTGTTTGTAACCCCCATCACAAACAAGAAGTTACCATTCCCATCAGCACAATGGCTGATATTCATAAAAGCTAGCAAATGCTTTTACTTCATGATTTTGTAGTACATTTACATTGGACCTTGCTGTGAAAATCTGAAGTGAAAGCATTGCTAACATTTATGAATACCAACCGGCAAACACTGTTTTCGACTTCCAATTTGCGGGACTTCAGCTGCTAGACTGTGCTTCAGCTATAGTAAACTTTCTGCACAGAAGCCATACCTTTAATAATAGGAACGTGTTATAATGTGTTACTAACCAAAGTTTGGTATCAAATAACACGTTCCTAAGAAACAGTAATTTTTGAATGTGGGTGCCTTACCAGAGCTGAAAGTTGCAAGGACTGTGCCATCGGGTTTCCTATAGAGGTACGATGAACCCCTGTGTCCATCACTGTCCAATGTCAAACAGAGATGTTCCCGTCGTCTACTCGCGCTAGGTCTCGCTTTAGGCTGAGATCAGGGAGGCTTGGTGAGATAAAACATATCTGACCGGGTTGGACCTCGTCAGAGGGCAGGTCATCGTCCAGACACAAATCTGAAGCAGGAAGAAAAGTTATAGGATGAATCATAGAACATAACAAAGTGAGACAATAAGGGCTATACTGAAAACAATTTTCAACCGTTGATAAAGTTCGTTACGTGGGACCCGGTCACCGGGTCATCCAAACCCCCATGAAATTTACGTGGGACCCGGTCACCGGGTCCTGTATAATGGAAGGTAGTTAGAACAGATTTTTGTTAAAACAGTTTATAGGGATAAAACAGTTTTGAAAATATTGTCCTCCTTAAGCTGGTGACCATACATGCCAGTAACGAAAGGGTTAAGTTTATTCAGAGTAGAAAGGCATGCTCAGCCTTCTACTCTGGGCGAACAGCCTTCTACACAAGAAGTTATTGAAAAGGTTACTTACCAATGAGGAAGACCTTGCCAGACCTGAGACCGACTGCCACAAGCCCACAATACAACTGTAACTGTTCACTGAACACCTCTTCTACGAGCTCCATCTCAACAGAAGTTACTGGTTCAATGCAGGTCACCTGAAAGAGACACATGGCGTCATTAAATGTGGTCACCCCCTCCCCCAAGAAAACACAAGGTCTAAGAATCTTCATTCCACAGTGGGATTACGGTAATCATCTCTGGCTCTTCACGACGTCCGTCACAGTAAGCCGTGGTGCCTTGTACCTTGCACCTTCCAGGCCTTGTCTCCTGAGGCGAGCAAAAAAGTGCTCGCCTGAGAACAATAGANGCCTGACCTTCGCAAGGGCAAGTAAAAGATCCCATCGAAGTGAGGAACATGAGTAGCTTGTGATAGCCTCTTCCGTACTTACCAGGGCCAATAATGCTGTGGCTTCAGCCCTGATGGAAAATCATATACAAACACAAAATACACAGTGCAATTACTCACCTTTTCAGGAATATCGATAGCCTTAATAATCTTCGATGTCTTGATATCAAAAAGGCATATCATACCATTATGGCTTGTATCCAAACCCACCAATAGATGGGGTACACCATCGTATTCATATTCCGCGACACACATGATGGTCGTCTTAGTATCTTTGATGACAGAGCCAAATGACCATGCGGCAATCCTTTCACCGGTAAAACTGTTGATAATTTCGAGGCTAGAGCCACTGGTAACCCAGGCAAAGGTACCATCTACAATTAAAGAAGAGACTCAGACCTGTCATGGTTTGTTACTACTGGTCTTGAGCACACTCCACGCAGTGTTGAAATTTTTTGATAATTGGACGAAAATTTCAACACTGCCATCTCGATGCTAGATCGCCATCTTGAAATCCTGATGTCATCGTCGGCGGGCTGGTCTATCACGTGACGCGAACTTCTTTTTCAAAATGGTATTATTTGCAGAAAACAGTATTTACATTGTATCTTGTCGAAAATGAAACAGAATAACTTTATTATTACTTTGTACTCCACCGATGTTTGTATCACTCTACACCTTTAAGCCTGGTGCACACGAGAGCTTCCTGCTTACGGAAAAGTTCATTCGTGGCACTTGACTTAAGGAGGAAGCTCCCGTGTGCGGTGCGATTCACGACAGATTTTCGTCATTCGAGGCGCTGCAGCCAATATCAAACCAGTTTGATATTTTTCGCCACGCCTGCACGAAGCTTCGAATCGCACCGCACACGGGAACTTCCTCCTTAAGTCAAGTGCCACGAATGAACTTTTCCGTAAGCAGGAAGCTCTCGTGTGCGCCAGGCTTTATACACCTATCTTCAACGATCTATATTGTAAGCGTAGAAAACGAGTGATGGGGTAAGCGCTTCACAAACAGAATACCGTAACTTCTTCTGTTCGCTCCGCGCACGCACTACTTTTCAAGATGGAAACCTAGCACCGACACTAGTGGTGATATTCTCCGATATCGCCACCTAGTGTCAAGTTTGTGTCTTGAGATGTTTTTATTCTAAGAGAAAAAGAGAAGAGCTCAATTATGTCTTCCACCAAAGGCAAGGAAGGAGGCATCCTCCCACAGCTGGGGTTTTTACCTCTCTCCTCTTCATCCACTCACACAAACAGTGTATGAAGAGGAATGAGACCAAAGCCCTGCTGTGGGAGGATGGGAAGGAGGCCTGACATACCTTTGCTAAAGCTTCCCAAAGAGATATTAACATCACCGTTGGCTTTCTCCCGAGCATCCAGACTTGCTGGCTGGAATTTCGTGACTGGAGTAGTAATGTGCGGAAGTAGTTCTTTCATTTTAAGAAGTCAAGGTTTGCATCTGAAACAGAACAAACGATCAGTGAACACATTCCATTGTTGGATGAAGCAGCGAGTGAGTGAGCGAGGAGTGCTAGTGTAGTACCATTTCGGAACGAGTTTAGAATCCCCAATTCATGAGTTAGTGCCAAAAACAGGTTGTCGATTGATGGAATTGGAATAAGCTGCACTGTTAGACCTTAAGGGCCCTACAGATTTCCGCTGTGTGCCATCCATGACCATAGATGTGTCGTCCATCATCCACATCTTCGTTCCGTCGTCCACGGATCATCGGGCATTCTTAAATCATTCTAGTAACTAGAGGCCTGACGGCCTGGGAGCTTCGCTGGGGGTGACTGAATATGGTCCAAGTACATGAAGTAGTTGGCAAGAATATACTATATAACACACTAGTAGGCCTACGAAACGCATTCTCTCATTTTGCCGAAACTTTTGTGCTTATGGCCACTTGACCAGCTTCGAGCGCCATTAGCATTGAAGGTACTAAACTTCTGACGTCATAAACTGTTATATCACCACACTGTTGGTTTTGTACTAGGGCCAGGGCCTACGCCTAGTAGAATGAACAACAAGATTGAAGAAGAGAGGTGATATAGTCTGAAAATAATGGTGTAACAGTATATTATTTATAATTGTGTACCAGTACATGTTAAGTTGGAAAGAATCAAGTCGAATCAATGAAATCATAATTCGCCACGTGACTGATAGATGTTAGTTATTGTCTGCACATCTTGAGCTTTGACTGAGGCAAGAAAGCTGAGTCTCGGTGAACGTCTTGGTCGTCTGTCATGGCTTGAGTGTGAATCTACAAAAGAAGTAACAAAATGTCATAGCACAGGCGTCTCACACGTCTGTCTCTACTTGTAGTGAGAGGGGGAGGTCCTTCGGGACCATTGGCCTTATTACATTTACAGTTACACCACTGAAAAGTCCTTTTTAGCTGTTTAGTGGTGTAGTAAGCCCCAAGGGTCCCGAAGAACCTTCCCCCTACAAGTAGGCCTACAGACAGACGTATGAGAGTCGCGCCTGTCATCATGGTCATAGGCCTGCCTAGGCCTGGTGCATAGCCCCACCGGTAGGCCTAGCCATGGCCATATGCGTACGGTCAGTGTGTGGTGGTAGGCCCTGTCTCTGTATGTTTAACATTAGGCCTAAATGCATCATTTGCTGGATGGATGCTGCATGCAGTGCTCAAAAAGGCGAACTGATGGGTTAGGTCCTAGCTATGCAGTCATCACATAATCAGGAAGGTGACTGGTACAATGTAGTAATCATGGTGATGAACATGCCTGGCTACTCAGGCTACTGTGCACACAACACATTGGACATGTATAAATCATACTAGGGGCCTACATCATGCACACTGACTACGTGCATGCAGCATCACTTTATCAGCAACATGACCTCATGATGATGATGACAGCAGCAGCAGAGCACATGATGGAGCAGTGCCATCACTGCCAGTGCAGTGTTACTTGTTTTTTCAGAGTCAGACACTTACTTGTTGGAGATAAACGATCATGATAACATTCTTTGACATTTTTAGACTGTGAATGATTTACACATTACAGCAGTCAGTCTGCGATTTCATCGGCCTAACCAGTGCTGAACGTCAAAAAGTTTGGACCACAGCCATGACAGCAAGCCAAAAGCTTGGGTAAATCATGCAAATTAAAACTATACTCAACTCTCATAGTCTCGCCGCTGTTTCGAATCCGGGGCATGTAACCAGTACTGGGCATCTCAATGGCTGGCTGCGCGAGACTACACCTCCAGTTACAATGGTGCATCTTACAAATGCCAATGAAAAAGTAGTTCCACAATGCTGCCTAGAGGGGTGTAGAAACAAATAGCAGCA
>NMRB01000098.1:139275-151536 GCA_002633025.1 Notospermus geniculatus
ATTATTGACCACTGATCGTCTTCGCGATCGCCAAAAATCGATGATTAGTCCATGTAAACAACGCCAAAACATTATCATATTATCGTGCAACCCCACGCTGATTGGTCAATAACTGACACGTGACCGTCGAGACAGGGCCACCATGATGACATGTGCTAATCTTTTGGAATTAACCATCGATTTTTTGCGATCGCGAGAACGATCGGTAGTCAATATTTGACCGATTTGAATCACTTCATAACACCTCCCACGTAGCTAGTTAGTTTTGGCACATCCGGCTTTTGGAAGTTGCTTTTATTGGCCATTGTTTACAAAAAATGCAGGCCATGCACAGACCGATGCACTGTGAATGTACTGCGGGGCCGCTGATGTTCAGGCCCTTTCCGCTTCGCTGATTTTATGCTGATTAGCCATGTGCTAGGTGCGATAAGGCCTATTAGAATAGGCCTAAGGCCGGTCGTGCTAATTACCGTCCACCACCGTCTACCACCGTCCTCCACCGTCCACCACCCTTTTTGTACTGTTATTGTACAGTTTTCCACCTCAATATTTATTTAAAACATCTCTTCTTTATCTCTCTCTCAAACAATAATGTAAACCGCATCAAAATCGCTGACAATATCACAGAACTTTCTGTTTTTTTTCATCGTCCACCACCACGATTCGTCAGTCAGCGCCACCATCGGGTGGTGAGTTCAAGAACTACATTGCCAATCAAACCTGGTTCCATTGGCGTCCGAGGGTGGCGCTGATTGAAGAACCGTGGTGGTGGACGATGACAAAAAACAGAATATTCTCAGCGATTCTGACATGTCTGATGCGGTTTACATTATTTTTTGAGAGAAAGATAAAGAAAAGATGTTTTAAATAAATATTGAGGTGGAAGACTGTACAATAACAGTACAAAAAGGGTGGTGGACGGTGGAGGACGGTGGTAGACGGTGGTGGACGGTAATTAGCATGACCCGCCTAACGCCTATCCTAACCACAGTAGGCCTATCATCATACATGATCAATCATGGACAAACAAAATACACTGACACATTACGATGCAGGCGAGAATTCACATGCCTAGCCTGGCATAGCTAGCTAGAGGGAGCCGGCTCAAGTATGGTAGGCCTATAGGCCTAGCGGGCCAAGTCGTGGGAAGTGCACTGAGCGTGTACATGTGTGTAGGCCCTACACGGAATAAGCGGCAATGTATGGAGATGTGTCACTTCCCATGGCTTGGCCCGCTATACTATACTTGACCCGAGGGGGCAGCCTGTAGGCCTAGTTCCTACCTACTCAAGCGTCGTGCATGCTGATGCATTAGGCTATGCACGTGGTGATGCACGTGCTTGTCACGTTGAAGTTGATGATGTCAACCAAAGCGGAAATCAAATCCGCCAAATTACAAATCACGTCCAAAAAAGGCACTAGCACAGACTTGAAAACAATAGAACTAAAGATTGAAAACTAAAGAACAATATTTTTGAAGTTAATATGAGGCATCAAAAGGTTATCTCACCCAAATTTCATGTCAGAACGCCGAGATTTTCAAGGGGCCGCCATTTGGGTACGTAAGCACTTTATAAGATGCACCATCGTTACGTCGATCGCTATATCTCTAGCCTGGTTCCACTGGCCTNAGCGTATGCGTCGCGTCATGCAATACCGCTGTACTCGAGATACATGATGACGTCACGCCGTTTTTTCCTACGCTGACCCAGGATGCGGACACGACCGGCAAAAATATGCACAAAAAGGCTTCTTTTTCCATCGGGCGTAAACATATCGCCATAGATCACCCAGCAATATAACTTACAGTTCGAACAAGCATAAATCCAAGCGATGGTAAAAATTGCTATTGAATCGTGGTTTGAAATGCGGTAAAAGCATTATGCAGATGTACAGCCTGGCGAGACGCATGTATTAAAACTATGAAATGTGCCCCTACAAGCTATTTCTTCAACTTGGATCACCTGGAACGAGGTAGAAGAGGCTTCCCACATTCTAAATCTCTTATCCAGGAAGCAAATCAGGTAGATCTGCCAACTGTACCCGTTAGTGAAAAAACCGTGTTGAGGCAACTGAAGAGCGAGGTTGCAGCTCTGTGCTAAAAATAAAGTCACGGCGGAATCCCCACGCCAACCTCGTCCGATTGGCGCCCATTATGGTCAGCGCCATCGGGAGGTTGTTTAGTGCACTATATTTGTCGCGCAACGTCGACCGTGCATTCATTCTCTATTGCGCTTCAATCAAATCACAGACTCGATTGGTACCACGATCCTCCCCTAGGAAAGGTACCAATCTAATCACGGTGGGGTGTTGAGTAACTTTCCGTGTTAACTCCACCCACGTTGTGGCGACGAAACTCACTCTCCCGCGAGTGCGTCAGGCTTACTGCTATTGCATGCGAGTACTTTTAATAATAATAATAATAATAATAATTTATTTTTAATAAAGCGATTTACATCAAAGATCTCAAACCGCTGTACATACTACAATTGCAGCTAATTGATAAAATAATTTGTTTTAAAAAGATAGGTTTTAAGAGCACCCGGCACCCTTAAAAGAATCAAACACCGTGATAGACCTCAAGTTAACAGGCAGGGAATTCCAAATCGATGGCGCGTAAGCACGAAAAGCACGGTCACCACATGCTCTTGAGGGTTTCGGACGAATTGGTTAGTATAAAACTAAAAGTTTGACGCCATCAGCACTCCTAAGATTCCTAACTGGCTGAGCAATGGAAATCAATTGAGTTAGATAGGACGGCATTCTACGTTGTGAGATACTTTTTCGATGTTTCACTTCTGACGAGATGAAAAGTATCTCTACTGTATGAAGAATACCGCCATCTTGGATAGACATTCATCCGCGTTAGGAGCACTACTTAATACGTACTGCGCATGCGTAGACTGATTTTCATAAATCTACAAAAATACATGACAGGGCCCTAAACCATGATAACTGGTATATACAATGGTATATACAATGATGAATTTTCAAAAAATATGCGTATATCGTGTAATTCTAGACACCATCACTTGGGTTGGGCACTATATTTTATCCGGCGGACGAGGCCGGGCGAGGCCGAGCCGAATGATAGGACGGCGCAGAACTCGTGTGGCGGATCAGCTTAAAAATGATACACAATTCTTTGAACTGGACACGAGCTTCAACTGGTAACCAGTGGAGTTCCCTAAGTATGGGAGTCATATCAACATGACGTTCAAACTTGCGACCTACTACTAAGCGGGCAGCAGCATTTTGGATGTGCTGCAGCTTCCTTATTTGATATCCATAACATCCATATAGCAAACAATTGACTACTGAAATAGCAAACTATTGCAGTAGTCAGGCGCCTTCTATTTTCTTTGAAGAATACGTCTTGTAATTGGCCGCGCCTTCTATTCATAAACCGAACGTAACATGAACGTACGCCTTGATCACGTGTTAGAAACTCGCCAATCGTTGATGCCATTCCATGCAAGTTTCCCTCTGATCTGATTCCTGGCCATCACGGGGATAAACCAAAAGCCTTCAAAGTGCTTTTTTGCCTTAACCCTTAATCGGATCATCACCAAATTTTTATCGTCGATACATCTGATAAGGGTACACGACATACCACCTGGGTTTTTGATCTGAAGTAATTTTCAAGGTCATAGAGGTCAAAGTTCGAAATTTCACCATTGGGAGGCACGTTTCGTGGCTAGTCCTGCATTGTTCAAATTAGGTGATGATGTATCTAGGTACTCATAATACACATAACACAGAAAATACAGATCACAAAAAAACAAATGTCGGGATGACCTCCTAATATACTGCTCATCGCGCAAGCTATGGGGTGCAATTCACAAGTCCAAATTACACTACATATCCGAATAATAATCCGACATCTAAAACATCTATCTTCCTGGAACCATCCACTAAAACGTCTAAATCCCTGAATCATCTTCTCCTCCAGTTCCTTGGCAGTGAGGTACTAAAGCTGCCTCTCCCTCCCCTGGATAACAAAGCGCTCCAGGACGAGGGCTGCCTAGGAATCAGCATGGCGATGTGAGCAAACCCTGTTTTGAATAATGAAATCTTCTGTGGTCAAAACCAGAACGAAGTAAGAGAGGATGAGGAATTGGAATAAACTCAATCTCTTCCATCATAGCTGTAAACCGACGGATGTTACTCAACTGCTGATCGTTGTCCTGAATCGATGGTGACGACTCTGGGTGCTGTAGATGGAAAATAGGACAGCTGGGTACTGAGATCGCAGCATGTTGAAGACAGCTCGCATGTCTGGCTCCGGATTACCATACTCCCTGGAATGGTTCAAGCCGTGATTGACTACCACAGCTCACGCCTTGACCGTCAGAATCTTGACTGCCTCCAGAAGTTGGCTTTCCATTGCCCCAGAGTGGGCGATAGGGTACATGTCCTTGGTGGCTTGCACCTAGAGAACATCGAGTCTGATAGGAGTAGGATAGGATGAGATTGACGAGACATCTGATGAGGGTTGTTCATTCTGATCTTCTCTTGCAACTGCTTAAACGACTGTTCATTGCCTCGATGTGTTGACGTTCACCACCAAACATACGTATAAAATGTTGGAGACGTTCCAGAACCAAGTTGGTATCAGATTCCCGGATACGCCATGACTTCTTGTAGCGGATCAGAAACTTCTTGATCGCCTGAATGCAAAAAGCAGCGGCCATCTGTCCATAATCCAGCAGGTTGGCTTCACATGTTTCCTGTAATACTGTCATCTCAGCCAGTGGTATCTCCACATCTTCCTTGTGCTGGAGCTTGTTCCTCAAAAAGATATACAAGGCCTGCTAGGCTGCTGACTTCTTTTCTTTGACATGAGATGGCATTACATCAAGGCAAATTTCATCTGTCATGGTGTCTGTTGAACAAGGCAAAGACATGAAAGGCCTGTAAATATAAAGGTAAAGAGTATCACGTGCAGGATGAAGGATGACTGTTTCAATTAATAAAATTCAACAATGCCACTTATTCATTTCAAGACGGCGGCTTCACGAAGTTCACGACCCCTGCGTAACCAATGAGGTTTCTTTCTACGGATGCGAGCCAACAGATCTGGGTTTACGCGATGGTTTGTGTCACAGCAGCTGGCGGCAAACCCTGGCTGGCGGTAAACGGGTTTCTTAATATTAGCCCACGATCTTAAGTTGTATCTGACGACCGATTCCTCTGAATCACCATGATCACTGCTACCATCATGACATTCCTCCAGTGAGGAGCCATCCAGGGTCGGACTAGGTGGCTCAATGGCGAGACCTTCCTCCTGGGAGTCTACAGCTACACAAGAGATTTCCGCCCCTGAGTCAGCATCCTCATCTGGATTTATTTATTTATTTTATTTAAAGTGGATGCCGCGGTAAAAACCATTATGGCTACCCACTACAGAGTACAAGAAACAAAATTTTGGGTGACAGTGCAGGTTTGTGCGTTTGAAGCTGTTCAACTCCCATACAAGAAACAAACATCAAAATAAAATGGTGGTAACAAGATATAACTTCGACACAACGGTGCTCCGTCTGACGCAGATGGCACAAAAAGTCCATATTGAAATGAGACCCCGGAGCACCGTTGTGACTCTGCGACTGAGGACATGGTGAACCCAAGCAGGAGAAATAACAAAAAGATTACACAGAGGATTAAGTTAACCAAGGGAGCAAGAAATAAAAGTGGGAAAAAAGGAAGCCGGAAACTCCGGAACCCCGCACGAACTGGAAAAAAACCACTCGGGCAGAATTCCAAAATCTCCCGCCCCCCCCCACCCCCACCCCCACCTCCACTCCCGCTCCGTTGGCATGAACGGAATGAGGGAATATACAAATAATACAAGTAATGAGTTTAGAGACCAGGAAAACGGTTTGTGCCCCGGATAAAATATTGTACTGCTATGAACAGCGAGATGTTAAATTTATCAAAAGGATGTTCGAAACCAAATAAAAGATATTTTAGCAACTGAG
The DNA here is from genome assembly GCA_002633025.1 of Notospermus geniculatus. Classification (NCBI taxonomy): domain Eukaryota; kingdom Metazoa; phylum Nemertea; class Pilidiophora; order Heteronemertea; family Lineidae; genus Notospermus; species Notospermus geniculatus. Next base: position 145,254 of record NMRB01000098.1, read on the forward strand.
TCTCTGAAAGGGTGTTCGTTCGTGAGTCGATACCATTGTCAGAAAGGATTTCATCAACTGTTCTAAAAAGGATTATTCTTTGATCAATGTAAAGAGGACAATACAAAAAGAAATGCAAATAAGTTTCAACACCTCCACAGTTACAACGAGGAGAATTCACTATTGTTCTTAAAGCCCCACAGTATTGAACTTTACGATATTTTCAAAATGTTAGGAGAGAGCACAAAGAGGTCTCATAGCCTCTTGTAGGTCCCCAAAATGCTTGTCTGATACGTACTTCAGAGAATCAAGGACTAGTTTTCAGCACACATTAGAAAAAACGACAGGGAGAGATCTAATGTGTTCAGATGGAGCGCAGTACATTTTACACTACGCTGACGTCGTGACGTCGTGCACTGACGTCAAGAATCGCGGCGATGATTTGCGTTTTTCAAATTCAATACAGTGGGGCTTTAAGAAAAGATCATTATTCAGGGCTGTGAAGTTCAATCTAAAACGACAATGGAGCATATTAAGATATCGAGTACCAGTCTCTGCGCCGGGAATACTTATTCTGGTAAAGAATCTCTTTTGGTATCTGTATTTAAACGAATCAAGGGATGTAGCAGTCTGTAAGTCTTGAGGTAGTGAATTCCATATTTTAACAGCTGAAGGTATAAAAGAAGAGTGTGGAAACTCATTCATTGAACATTTTGATTATACCTTCTTTAGGAAATACCCTGTATGGGGACTAAACTCTATTCAATTCAATACCCCATACGTTCCTTTGTCCTCTAAGTCATTGAACCATGTTTATGGAATGTTATTGTGAGCTGTGTGTTGTTGATCTTCCTACATGTAATAAAATCATTCTTGCACTAGCACTTGTACAGTCCAATTGGTTTCTACCACCCCGAGTCCAGCTTTCTAGAAATTTCCAAATTGGTGCCGTGACTTTATATGCAGTATGGGAACTACTGAGGAAGATACGAAGCTGAAGAAGGCTGAAAGGACAAGACTATGTAGTCATTTTACAAGGTGTTCCAACAAAATCGAACCTTTACTAGCCAAGGTGACTCCTACAACAGCTGAGGTACAGGAGGTGAAGGCAGTACTTGTCGATATGGATACCACCATGAAGAGTCTTGTTGAACTGGATGCTGAAATCGAACGCTTGTTGATGGAGCTCGATGAGGATGCAGCAGCAAAGGATGCGGACACTTCGTTCGACCTTCGCATTAAAGGAGTTAGACGCCGAAGTTGTAAACAAGCTGGTTTGTTTACAAATATGGTCGGCAAACTAGTTTTATTCCTTCGTGCAGGTGGCAGCACCCGTGATCGTTAGACTGGTTCCCGGTCCGATGCAACTCACTCACGATATTCACATCAGTACATATCACCGACAATAGGTGGCAGCACCGCAGGCGTCCGTGGATAGAGAACCAGTGAGCGAGTGTTTACAACTTCGGCGTCTAACTCCTTTAAGAATCGTTTGAAAATTAACCAGGCTCAGGACTTTGTGACAAAACACGGTAAAACTGTCGCTGACGTGCCCACGGCGACGAAAACAAAAGAATGTGTGTCAAAACTACCGAAACTTACGTTGCCAAAGTTTGATGGAACTCTGACGGAATGACTGGCGTTCTGGGAACGTTTTCAGGTTGAAATTGATGAACACCCAAGTTTGTCTGACGTTAGCAAATTTGACTATTTGTATGGCCTGCTAGAGGGCAAAGCGCTCAATGCAGTGAAGTCCATACTGCCATCTTCTGCGAATTATAAGATTCTGAAGGATACGTTATTGGACAACTTCGGCAAAAATCGAAACATAGTTCGAGCGCACGTGTTGAGGCTTTTCCACCTACCTAAACCACAACTAACAGGATCAAGTCTAAGGAGCTTCTACAATCAGGTTATGACCGATTTGCGCAGTCTCGAGACACTCAAGGTTCAGGTGGACTTGTGTGCAGCGATAGTTGTTCCGATACTTGAGGAAAAAATACCTTATCGTATCAGAGGAAACATAGCAGACATCGACAGGGGTGAAAGTTACGTCTTGAAAACGTTCTTAGACGCATTTAAGAGACAAGTTGAACGCTTCGAACAGGAAAGCCAGACACTCGGACGTTAAGAAGCCTAAACCAGCCCTGGTGGTGGACGGTGCTACCGCTACCAGTACAACAGAAAGCACGCCTTTGGCAACAGTTGGATCTTTTGCTGTAATTTGCTTAGTTCCTTGCGGGAGAGACATTCTTACCAAGTGCGTAAGCGCAACTCTGCACAGGACGTGATTGCTGAGGGAGATGTCGTACTCATTTATGACAAAGATGTTCCTAGATGTCTGTGGAAATTAGGCCTTGTGGTTGAATTGATTAGGGGTACTGACGGCCGAGTGCGAGCTGCATACCTGAAAACTAGTCGGTGTGAGAGAACGAGTCGAGCTATTTCAAGATTATATCCATTGGAGATATGTTGTGATTCAGTTGCAAGGGATGTTGGCGGAGCTGCAGCTCAGAAGCCATTGGCACTTCGGCGTAGCCAACGGACATCGGTCATGAGCACTCGTGCGAAAATCCGTAACCAGTTGTTGGATCAGTAACTTAGGTTGTGTGTATCGCGGGGGGAGGATGTGGAAACTCATTCATTGAACATTTTGATTATAGTATACCTTCTTTAGGAAATACCCTGTATGGGGACTAAACTCTATTCAATTCAATACCCCATACGTTCCTTTGTCCTCTAAGTCATTGAACCATGTTTATGGAATGTTATTGTGAGCTGTGTGTTGTTGATCTTCCTACATGTAATAAAATCATTCTTGCACTAGCACTTGTACAGTCCACTTGGTTTCTACCACCCCGAGTCCAGCTTTCTAGAAATTTCCAAAAAGAGGCATCTGACTGTTCTGTGAACCGGGGGAAGTATATCAGGTCGTTGGATCACTGGCAGGAGGACTAAGAGAACCAAGGCGACATCCTTCCACTGGCGAGTCTATGGCTAAACCAGGTGGCGCCTCCTGCAGTGGAATTTCCAAAGCGGGGCTGGACTGCATCACAAGATCGTCCTCCTCTGAATCCGACTGTTCTGAATCTGAGTCCTTGTCTCCCTGTGAATCTTCCTGGATGGTCTCTACCTTGGTACCTACAGGCGAATACTTTTGGGGTTCCTCATTTTCCGCAGGTGACCTCATCTCACACATAGAATGGCTTGATGTTGTTGAGATGAACTACCTTTGCTTGCCTGGTCCGACCCTTTGTTGGAACGATGCGATTATTCACCTCCGAGAGCTTCTCTACAACTCGAAATGGTCCTATCCACCGACGATGGAATTTCGTGACTTCATCAGGTTTCACCTGGTAGTTTCGCAGAAGGACAAGATCTCCCGCTTTGAAAGACCCATCCTTGGTATTCTGGTCATAGTGCGTCCTCTGCCGGCGTTGTGCCAATTGAAGGTTGTCTCTAACTTGTCTATACGCCCATTCCAGGCGCTGGTGCAGGTCTGAGACATACGTGGTTGACTCTGCTGGCGTGCCATCAGGTGTTCCAATGACGAGGTCCATAGGCAGCCTCATTTCCTCCGCGAAGAGCATAAAGTGTACCCAGGTTCGATGTCGTCAAGTGAAATTGTACCCTGGGTCCACTTTCTTGTTACAAACTGTACCCAGGTTCTGATTTGGAGACCTCGGGGCGAGGTTGTTCTCGGTGAAGTCACTTGATGTTGTGGCTGCAAGTTGGCCGTGCAAAAAGCTAAAGAAGAGAAGTTGGAAGAATTTTATTTTTGACCAGCTGGACAGTTTTCAACCTCGGATGGTTACAGAGAAAGTTAATCAACTCGCCAGCTAGACAAGAAAACGTGTCATTTCCATGTAGGCCTACATGTGCATGTGCCATTGTGCATGGCCATGATGGGTTTGTTTGATCATGTGTCATAGCTTGCTGGGCAAACACTGCGGGCCGCTAATTCACGTATCCCACGAAATCTTGATAATGAGCTCGTCCCTAGGTCTCTAAATCAGAACCTGGATACAATTTGTAAAACCCAGGCCGGGTACAATTTCACTTGACGACATCGAACCTGGGTACACTTTATGTGTACCCAGGACGACAATAACCCCTTCAGCCTCAGTAGGTGTTGGCCAATCTGCCACCTTCTCGATCTCCTCTGGGTCAGTGGAGACACCATCCTCCGACACTACATGTCCCAAGAATTTCACCAGGGGCTGAAACAGCTTACACTTTGAGGGTTTCAACTTCAGGTTTGCCTGCCGAAGACGTTCAAACACACAGGCTAACTGCTCGAGGTGCTGATCAAAGGTGGCTGCATGGACAATGATATCGTCTAGATACACCAAGCAGTATTCCAACCCACCAAGAACCACATTCATCATCCTGGTGAATGTTGCTGGAGCTCCTGTTAAACCAAACGGCATGGCTAACCACTCATATTGTTTTACCTCGGTGACAAAGGATGTCTTCGCTCGATCTTCGGGGGCGACGTCAACTTGCCAATATCCACTGGCACAGTCCAGACAACTGGAGAACCACGAACCAGACAGGGAGCTGAGTGTGTCGTCAATCCTTGGAAGTGGCTGAGCAGATTTCACAGTACAACTATTTAGCTTCCTGTAATGAACACACAGTCTGTATGATCCATCATGCTTCCGTGCTAAGACAATCGGTGAGCTCCATGGACTTTGCGATTCCTGGGTTAGATTGCGTTCGAGCAACTCCTTGGTGGTCTGGTCCACAAACTTTTGCGTATGAGGTGGTAGTAGCCGTGGGCGTTGTTTAGTAGGTTGGGCGTCACCGGTTGGAATGGTGTGCTGGACAATGGTGGACTGTCCCAAGTCAAAATCATCCATTGAAAACACATCTTGATACCTTGCAATCAAATCTGTAACTGCTCCTCGCTGTTCCATTGTAAGTGGCATCTGGTCGATCTCAAGTTTTTCAATCAACTGGCAGGCTAGATGAACCATCTGCTCCCACCTCAGTAGTGTGAGACTTGGCAATAGCAGCACCCCCACCAGATGAACCCAAAGCAGCAACCTGGTGGACCGCCTGAGATGGAGCCGTGGTTACACCCTCCGGAGATGATTCTTCATTTTTGATGTTCTGGACTTTCTGGAGATCACTAGCCTCCACTTCCGTCACAGGGTGGAACCAACCCAACGTCTGCCTGTTTCTGATTCGGATGGGTTTGTTGGTGAAGTTAGCCACCCGAACTGGAACTTTGCCAAAGTCAGACATCACAAGTGTACGGCCAGTTGCAAAGGACTGAGTTCCTCGTTTTGGTTCCACCATGCCAGACATCAGGTGCACTTGATCGGCTGGCTTTACCAGTTTACCGGGGACAATCATTTCTGTATTGGTTCACTAGAGTGATCATTATTATCATCCTTGATTTTCCTTCACTGTTTATGTTCGCGGATTTTCTCAGCCCTGGTACAACCTTTCGAGCTGAAATTTGGAGGGGATGATTTTTGTATTATAATCCCGTGTCTGCGTGGTTTTGGGCAACTGTTGTTGCCTATTTTTTCAGATATTAGAAATTTGAGACCTTGCAAAAGGCTATTTTGGGAATTTTCCACTCTAACTTGTGAAGGAGAAAATTTCATTCCCTTGATACGTAAATATAACAATATACAATTGATAACAAAGGTTCTTTTCGTTGATCACGCCAAAATAACAAGTATTTGTCATCATTTTGGGTTTGTATCTACGAGGCTACGGTAGCTACTGTGGCAGAGGTAGGCCGATAGATGCCTGCGTAGATGGAGATTGTGCCTCTTACACTCCATAATACATTGTGCAGCCAGGAGAAAAATTATCTATACTATAATGGACGGTAGCCATGTTGGATTTTGTTATCAACCTGAACTGACCTGTTATCTGCTATACCTTGCTATGTAATGACTGTACCCAGTTACGGTGGACCGGACTCTCTGCCCTATCTCCTCCTTAGTTAGGGCTTGAAGCCTACAAAGAGCGGCCTATGTGTACAGTACAATAGGAGGAGCATGTTTTACGATATTTTGCTCTTAAAAGAAATGCAGGGGCCGGTTGCACAAAAGCATACTAAGTTAGAAGCCAACTAGGAGATAGTAGCATTCCAAATGCCCAGTAGCATTCTAGTTAGTTGGGTCTTCCAGGAGTGTTGCACAAAAGCATGCTAGGCACTCAACTACGTGGTAACATACTTTGTGGGATAGTAAAGTACTAGACCAAGTTGAATGACTTCCACCTGACAGCACAATGTGCACTGGGTGTGACAATCCATTGTTTTGTTGTTATATAAGCCAAG
>NMRB01000098.1:153513-174115 GCA_002633025.1 Notospermus geniculatus
ACAATGGGGAATGCTCACACTGAAAAAAGCCTATTGTAATTGACTGAGTCAATGATTGTAGGGCCACCTGTTATGGCCTGTACACACGATCCAACATGTTGGTCCAACTTTTTCGTCAAACATGTTTGATCCAATTTGCACCCCCGCCACACACGAAACCTATTCTACAAAACCATGTTGGATAGAATTTATTCCATCCAATTTTCCCGTCACACACAATCAAACTTGTTGGTCCAATTTTTGTTGTCCAATTTTTGTTGAGCGTGTGTATTGGCCATTAGTGTATGATCAGATTAGGTAAGCATAAGTTATCCCTTCACTGACCAAGTCACACTCCACCAAGGCTGGCGGAACACCAGATTAGGTAAAGGTATGATCTATTTCACCCCAACTATCTGGGCAAGCTGACAGTCAGGAATAGACAACAACTCTAATAACAACTAGCGAAGTACCGTGGCAATCGGTGATTGTGCCCTTACCTTAATTAGAATAGAGCGGAAGAAAAACAATTTGTTGATTTGCCCCAAACAGTGCCCTCCCGGGAACAATCATAAGCAACCAGCTTCCCGTAACACTGCCCCTCCCCGATCAATTCCTCCCTGGAGAGTTTGGGTGAATTCCTCTTGGCATTGTCCTAGACGCAATGCAGCACATCCATTTCAGGGCCGGTGTTAAATCGGCCAGTGTTTTTGTGGGTGAGTGTGTCCCGCTTGGCCATTCTGCATAATGCATCGTGTAGAAATCGGCTGACCTCTTCCTACACTCTGCAGCAAGCAGCCAGATTCCGTGTTCAACGCTTTGGGATTTTCTGGTTCGCCCAATCAGAAGCCTCGTTTCTTCGTCGTTCATGGAAGAAAAACTATCAATGATGTCATTTTATCAAATTTTGATTGGTCAACGTCATTACCTGGAACACGTCATGCACGTGGGTCGGTGCAAGCTTTGCTGTGATTGGTTGCTATTTTTGGGCCCGGGGAAATGCGTTGAACACGGAATGTGGTTTGCTTGCGTGAAGGTCAAGGGAGCAGAAGCCGAGTCTTTACCTGAACTCAGTGAAGATGCGCTTGGCCTTATTCTTTAGGAAACGGTGGCAGAAAGTTCGACATGTTTCTTTGTGTCCTCTATTGTCAAGTCGCCGCTTATTCTGTCAGACAATAGGGGAGGTATAATCAGTAGTATAGTATGTTTATTTCGTCCACGTTGTGGATGTGCCTGTGGATGTACTCTGTCATAGTACAGGGTGTTACCGTGTATCGAAGAAAAATTGACTCTCGAAAAAAATCACCACAAACAAACATAGAGGGGAGTTTTGACACTGGCTATATCCCTTTGTAAAGGACTTGATTCTGCATCGAATGATACCAGTGTCATCGTTTACACTTAAAGGACCACAATATTGCTTCCCAATCCTGCGTTTCACCTACCCGCGTTAAGGGAGACCTCTATTGATGACTTGGTAAACTACGCATGCTACTACGTGTATTGTAGTGTAATCATACATTCTCCAACACTGGGGCGAACGGCTTAACTACAGTATTGGAGAACGGGTACGGTGGCGCCGGCTGTCGACAGAAAGTGGCAATACCGTGGTGCTTTAACGTTCCAATGAGCAGGGACAGTTTGAATTTTGAAAATTTGAAGTCCTTTGCACACGGGAACGTGAGGGTTAAAATTGGATCTGTCAAAGTGAATGAAAAGTTTAGGCTCACTTTTACACACTTGCCGAAGCGTTTTGGAAATAATTAACCGCTTTAACCCTGTAATTCCGAAACAAAGTCTCATTAATGAGTTCATCCGCACCAAATGGTAAACGCACATGCATGAAATGACCGTGACCTTTTAAACCATTTTAAGTGAATGTCTTGTCAATTTCATCTTTTCTTCAAGTAGCTAATGTAATGCCTTATGTTGACCAGACAATGACATAATTCCTGCTCGTAAATCTGTCAGCACCTGTGCACTGGCCTGACTTTTTGGCTTGTGGCCAGTGGTACGGGTGAAAAATTTTCTTGGCCCTTTGTGAGGACACCCTTAGAAATGAGACTTTTGATTTTGGGATTAGAGAGTGAAAGGATTATTTCCAAAATGCTTTTGCACGTGATTAAAGCGCCACGCTATGCATCCAAAACTGAATTTCGTGACGCCGTCGTAGTGCATCTCATTTACGGTGACCTCGTTCATAGCATTATACACACGGCCAATGTACACCATTTACACAGAGCTAATTCATGGTGAGGTTGATCATGATCTTGTCCATGCATGCTCGACAAGACTGTTCAAATCTATTGATTTGAATGTTCAAATCTATTGATTTGAATGATGTAAGTCACCAATTAGGTATTCTGTGTGTTCTTACACACAAACGAATGAGTTGAAGCGTCTGTACCTTACCTGATGAAGGGTTATTCACGCTATAACACCACGTTGAACTTGTCAAGTGGTGAAGCTATGGCTGCCATGATATAGTATCAGTCCAGCCTCGGCGTTATCACTGGCTATATACGGCTGGACAGGGGACCAGTCATATCGAGGTGTGGAAGGAGAAAGAGTCACCTAACGCATATAATCGCGCTTTAAAACTTGGAACGTGAAGTGTAAACAATGACATTGGTATCATTCGATGCAGAATCCCATCCTCTTCAAAGGGGTACAGCTAGTTTTTCAAAACGCCTGTCTATGTTCATTTTATGATGATGTTTTAGAGTCTAATTTTTCTGATACACCCAGTATAGTATGTGTTAGGGTTGGGTTAGCGTTAGTGTTAGGGTTAGGGAAATAGGTTAGGGTTAGGGGTGCACTGGGCTGAAATTTCCGAAGATTGCCGAAGATTTGCCGGGAAATCACGAAGGTTTGGCGGGAAAATTATGGTGGTGGCCTCTGTTGGGGGGAAATTTGGAAGGAAATCACGAAGATTGTCGAAGAAGGGCTCGGGTTGCCATGGCAGCGAAACCAGAAACGGAAATAGTGGTTGCTATGGCAACGAATAATTAAAGGGAAATCGACTATACTATACAGTATTTTACTATCGCACTATCGTGCGATTGGGCTCTTTTTAAAATGATTTGGGGTCCTTAGAAGGGTCGTTTTTATTCTTTTATATATATGTATCTTTATTCATGTAATAATATTTACATTGACAGAAGAGGTGTGAGTGCTTACTAAAAGGGGAAAAATAGTCAGTGAAGGTGCAAACAGAAACAAAATCCCTTACGTAGACATGTGCAACAATTAAGAAACCATACGTTAACGCTAACGCTAACGCTAATTACATGTATGTCAAAATGACGTCACTCCCCAAAGAAATACAACAGGTTCATTCGATGTGACGTCAAAATGATGTCAATAACGTTACCGTTAGCGTTAACGTATGGTTTCTTACACTCACTAGTAACACGTTGGTTACGGAAGACAACTCTTGGGTAAAAAGGAAACTTAGAATGGCATTAATAACCCGTCAACGCAGAATCTCGACTTTTGTCGAGAGTGGCCTGTACCACACACCCTCGCACATTCAAACTTACCTAAAATCGTAACCAGTAGACCGATTGATGTCTGCTTTGCATATATTTTAATGCGAGACTCCCCCCCCCCCCCCATCAATACGCGATTTTGCTCCGTTTGAAGAAACCTGGCTAAAATTGAGTGCAGCTGTGTTAAGTAATCCTTGGTGAGGTGGAACGTACGATACCTTTCTGACTGATCTTACATCATATCAGGATACATTAAAGGCGGCGCTCCACATAAGTTTTCTATCGAAAGTTTGCTGTCAGATTGTCAATTATTGCTCTCAGACAGCAATAATTGCTGTCATACAGTACTGTGTTTTAGCTACAACCTTTATGCTCCCGTTCTGCGAAAGAATGGTTCATTCTGACAAATTACGATGGAGTTAATTAATTTATAACAAATTGTCAAAATCAATTTGAGTTTTCAAACAATTTTGCAGACTTGGTATGCGACACATCAGTTTCCCACATAGTCTGTAACATACAGGCCTGATGCCTGCAGGTCCTAACGACCCGTTTTTTACGAAAGTACTTTCCATTTAATTAAGTAGGAGATAGCGCTACAAGAATCCAAGAACTCAGAAATAATATACCGGGTATAAGAAGATATTAGCCGCATGACCCACGCACCAACCCGGAAACGCCCAAAAAATGCCGAGTGACAATGCCCTCACATTCCAAGAGTTTCCTCACCAAATCCAAGTTAATAGAGAATCATTGATCAGTTCAGTCCCAGCTCAATTCCACACCTTTCCAATTCCAAGAATTCCAAGCAAACTGAACAAACTTAATCACATTTCTATAGTCACTAGAGTCCCAGCAAAATGCTTTTTTCAGGTTTAAAAAATTCGAAAAATTCGGTGGTGAATTTCGTTTGGTTTCCAGTTAAGTCAGGGCTATTCCTTCCGTCTCATTTAGATCTACCCAGCCTGCTGAATATTGTGAATGGGACTATTCATGGCCTGGTCAACAATAGTTACCCTTGATGACACTCCATCCAGTAATTCAAGGCCAGGCGGTCTTTTGTGTGGGATGAGTGGCGGTATCACCTTTCGTAATTCCTCCCTATGAAGGCAGGAGAGCCTACGTACATCTTTTAATTGACGCCATTTACTTAACTTGACCTGCGATGAATAGGACTTGTTATTTCGTCAGCTTGCTCTTTGGGCAATAAGGAAAGTTCGACTTGGACAAATTATTCATAATTACGATAAGCAAGCTCCGATTGAAAATTTCTTAGTGTACAGAAATAGGAAAGCTTTAAAATGATGTTGGTTTCAATTTTGAAAAATATGCCATTGAAAATCACCCTTTGTTATAGAAATTTTAAACTTTTGTCAAAAATACAACTCATGTAAGTTCATGATATTTTTGGTCTCAAAATGTGTCTTAAGGTCCTAAATAGAGTTGTTCACTATTCCTGACAGTCGTTGGCCTGAAGTGTTGGCGACTATTGTATTAGACATGTCAGATACCAGTTCGTGTTATGTGGGTAGGTTACATCATAACACCAATGCTTTGGTGTACAATCGTCAGACTAGACTAAAATGAAAATCGTACAGGCCTAGTGATCTGGCATGATACATTGTTATAGACTGAGTCATGCCACAGTAATAGGCCTTACAATTGATTCCAACAGTAGTGAATACAGTTGAGCCAACTGTCCGGTTCAACAGTGGACAGCCAAACCAACAAGATGGCAAGACGCAGAGATGCAGTCACTGATGTGGAAGTTGCCGCCTTTGGCAATGACAATGCAACTCAGCGAGGATGTCACGCCCTTGCCTTGGCTCATGAAAAATGGCCAAAAATGTCGTTATATATGTCCGTGCAAATTGTGCAATTATAAGCATAAGTGCAGTTCACTTAGAGATTACCGGTACCCATTTTAATAACCAATCTGGCCACAAGAAATATTGTCAGAGAATGAATTTCATTGAAGCTACGAAGATAAGTGCCAATGCAAAATCTGCTGCACAGGGTGTTTGGAAATATCTGTCAAAGCAGTTTGGCTAGGATGGAGGGCAAATAGGCCTAACGAGATTTCTTTCTTATTCATGCCTGACTATTGTACAGTCATGGACATTAGTTTATCTACACCTGATAAGTTGAATATTTCAAATACTTCTGGGCCAATTTTAACACAGTTTGTTCCATATGAAAGTACATCTTGTTGGTCATATTTCTGCATCAAAATTTTGGAAAATTGAAAATATCGTAATTACGTAATAGCTCATCAGAAAAAACACTGAAAATCAAACTTTTTATTATGTAATATTTTTGAGATTTTTTGTTGCAGATGTGATAGAGTGGAACTTTCTAAGGATTTTGGACTTTGTTTCATCAAAATGCTCAGATATTTGAGATTATCAAAATTTTGATAATTTGAGATTTTCGTGTTTTGTAGGAAATTTTGATGCCATTAGATAAAGCTAACCTCAGAATATGGATTTACAAAATTTTGGAACTTTTTGCCTCAACTGGGCAGAAATATTGCCTATTTTTCAAAGTATCAAAATATTGATATTTTGAAAAACATGCTTAACTTCCAACCAGTTTTGGCTAAACGTTCCAAAACTTCATACTTCTTCATTTTTAGGTGAACTCTGTCTTCTGATATCAAAATTTTGTGAAAAATTGAAAAATCTCAAATTATCGAATCTCAGCAACCACTCGACAGATTTTGATGAAACAAAGTCCATGATCCTTAGAAATTTCCACTCTATCAAAACTACAACAAAGGTCACCAAAAAATTACGTAATAAAAATGTTGATTTTTAGGATTTTTTCTGACGCGCTACGTAATTACGACATTTCCTTATTTCCAAAATTTTGATGCAGGAATATGACCAACAAGATGCACTTTCATATGGAACAAACCGTGTCAAAATCGGCCCAGTATTATTTGAAATATTCAACTTATCAGGTGTAGATAAACTAATGTCCATGACTGTACATCGAGGAAATGAACGTGGGATTTAGGCGTGCGGGACAAGGCCAAAAAGTTATGCTTGAAAAGGTATGTCTAATATACAATAGCAGCCATTAGTTCAGGCGCACAACTGTCAGGAATAGGGAACAACTCTAATATCCCCCGTAAAAAGCAAAGGTTGATCCACTGAAGATTTTGGGAAATATTTAAGTTTATTAGCTGTGTATTTACTTATGATTAAGGGTGTACGGGCGGTCCCAAAAAAAGACATTGACTAATTTTGATTGGACCTCATTTTGTTGCTACTCAAGGTGATATTTTGTCCAGATACTCCTCGCAACTAGAAATTTTAACCGTGCATTTTTTTTGAAATACCCACTAGTTCAGACATTATCTTAGTTATTTTATGATGTACAGTGGAACCCCTCAGTCTGACCACCCCTCTTACTTGACCACCCCTCCAAACTGACCGATTTTTGTCGGTCCCAATGAAATCCTTCACATTCCTCATCTCAACCTGGCTAAAGTGACCACCCCTCTAAACTGACCACTTCGCTCCGGTCCCATGGGTGGTCGACTTAGAGGGGTTCCACTGTATTCAATCCAGGACTCTCTCTGCTGGATAACAGCTGCAAACACGCACATTGGAATTGTCAATTAGGCTACTCTGCTCGTCACATCAGCTGAAACTTGTTTAATTTCTCTTCGCAAGTTCTGCTGTTAAGTCTTTCTAGTGTCTGAGGGTTGACGCTGTACCCTCGATCCTAATAGGTATTCCCAAAGGAAGTAATCGGGGGATTCAACTCTGGAGAGTATGCGGGCCAAGGATTGTCTATTCGACGGGATATCAGTCTCACTGTCTGTCCCCAGGAAAGTACCGTTCCAGAAATTCCAGTGTTACATTAGCACAATGGGGAGGTGCCCCATCTTGTTGTGGAATATGACTGTATTCATATCAATAGTTTTCTTTCTTCTGAGGGGAGAGATGAATCGATCTTCTCCATCAGAGTTGGCAGTTACAGTTTCCCTTCTTCGTCCTAAAAAAAGTATGGCCCTGTTATGGCATTGCATCCATGGTATACCAGACAGTAACCTTCTCCACACAGAGAGGACGTAACGTATGCTATCTCCCCTAACAGGCCTATACCCTACTATGAAATCGACCACCAAGTTAAAATGGTGTCAGTTTTGGTGTCAGTGTCTAGATGGGATAAATTTGGCGTTCATATCATAGACAAGAACAGAGAGGGGCATGGACTGAACACATTTCTGAACTAGTGGGTATTTCTGAAAAAACATTACGCCGTTAAAATTTCTAGTTGCGAGAGAATATTTGGACAAAATATCAAAAATATCAAAGAAAAATCTTGAGTAGCCAAAAATGAGGTCTGATCAAAATTAGTCAGTGTTTTCTGTGACACCCTGTATGCATTTTATCCAGGGCAAACAATGAATCAGATAGACAAACAGTATTTTTATATCTGCTTTCAGACAGGGCGAGATCAAGCTTCAAGAAGACAACATCGACTTGACGGTGTTAATCAAGGTCCTTGAACATATGGATGAAATACAGCTCAAGAAACGAATCGAATATTACGAAACGGAAATGAAGGCTACAGGTAACACATGTGACCCGGCACAGCAAAATGAGTCGGAAGTCGCACAGAAGAAGACCGAAGGTGGAACCAGACACCAACCACAGAAATCGACGAAGTCAAATTTCACAATGGGCAGACAATCCTGAAATCAGCGAACCGTTGGGGTCACCTTGGACATGTTGGGTCTTCTTATGTGCGCATTCCGACTTTCATTTTGTCGTACAAGTGTGAAGGGAAAGAATGTCCTTGGAAAAACTGTCCGGGGAACAAAAGATCCTATTGTTACATTCTAATCTCTGACAATTGGTTTCTATACGCATGCCGCTTATTCCGTCATTCAACAATAGAAGTGGACACTTTTTACAGGGGGACACTTTTTACTGCTACACCTGGTCACATATTTTAAAATGTTTACTTGATCTCGGCAGTGCCTGTTCAGCACAGCTGATCAAAGGTCAGATGAGCTAGACATTGAGAAGTACATGTACTATTCAGTGGTGTCAGTCAGTCACTCAATCAGTCCATCACTCCACCTGATCAGCTACGCCTGATGTTGGTAACCGTAATACCAAGAAATTCCAAATTTCACCTGAATGTATCCCTGAATAAGCTCTCCTAAGAGACAAAAATTGTGAACTATATTTATCTCTCAGGGGACATTTTGCGGAACATGAAATATCACAATAGCGATGAGATAGTATGTTGGCGTACAGTTGATCTATTGAATCTAACAAATAAATAGGCCTATACGCCGTAAAATAATACCTTTTTTCATCCACCCATCCACTTGTAGTCCGACATCGAGATGGCTGCTGCAACATATAAACTGATTAACATGCCTGATCACTTCTTTGATTGGCATTTTTTTTCAGAGTGTGAGAGATTTTTTAGTCTTTATGGCCGGGATAATATCACTCCGATAAAAGTTCGTTTGTAAAACTTATACAAACGAAATTTTATCAAAGTGATATTATCCATAAAGACTAAAGAACTGTTTTACATGCCTGACCGCCCACCACGATTTTCTTAACGTGTTCGATTACTTCCTCGCGCTTACTCGGGTCTGGCGCGGGAGCTTATTTTCTTCAGAAAATTCTAATTCGTCACCATTCGTGCTTTACTCGGGCTAGCCCAGAGTGAGCTCCGGTCACTTGCATAACTTGGGCGAGTATCAAACCACCCATCGTGGGGGAGTACGCTGCAGACCAGAAACACGGTTGGGCTGTCAACACCGTTTTTAAAAAAAAATTTTTGAACATAACAGGGCCAACCAGTTTAACATGGATCAATAATCTTCCGAAATAAGAACTGTAACGTAAATATACATTTTTTCATGATTTCTGGCCATAATATGATGCCAGTGCCAGGTTTAGAACCAACCCGCCTACAAGGTGTACAGCAACAAGGACGAAGGTCAACTGGTCAAGGAAGGGCCTGCCTACGGTACCGGTGCAGTGTTGTCGAATCGAGTACTGGGATCGTACATACCAGCTACTAAGGTACTACCTAGGCCTACCGGTAGGCATGCTAGGCCTACCTGCGGTACCGGTGCAGTGTTGTCGAATCGAGTACTGGGATCATCCGTTTTCATTATTTATTCTGATGTAACACCACTGGGTGTTGCCCGATTTCAATGTTAATTTTGGTGTAACATCTCTGGGTGTTGCGCATTTTCAATGTTGATGATTTCAGTGTCAGACCTTAGGCCTAGGGCCTAGATTATGACGCTGCTATGCAATTTATGTATTGATCAGCATCAGCATGGCCTGTCTTACAGTCCTGTGCTGTGCCACAGGCTTTAAGTTTAGGACCTAGGCGTAAATATGCATGTAATGTGCAACTTCGAATGAATGTGTGTTTTTGTGCGTGCGTGTGTGCAGTGTGGTGCTGCTGCTTGTAGTGGTGGTGTGCTTGGACGGTGGATGTTAGCTAGCCATATTTAGCATTGCATGCGTGTCATGTAATGATTGGCTGCTGCTTGTGTGTGTGTGGCCTATGTCATGTTGTCTTAGTTCTCTGTTGTTCTCAGGCATTTAGTCAAGTCAACTGTAGGAGAGATATGAAAAGTTGGTCATCAGAATTTTTTTAATAAGCTTTCTCTGTTCTTTTCTTTGCAGACTTCCTGTCTCTATTGTCGCTTCCTTCAGTCGAAGAGAACAGTGAAAAAGAAGTTACCAAAGAACCTGCCAAAGAAATTACCAAATATTTAAGAACTTGCTAAAGAAATTACAAAATATCTCGCAAAAGAAATTACAAAGAAAAAAAAATGACGCAAGGCACCGAAATATCGTCGCTAGGCACTGAATTTCGGCCACCAGTTTAGCTGTGGAAAATTCAACACATTCGACCCAACAAAGCCTCCCAAGGTGCAAACAAGTGTTAATAAGCCTACCAAACAAACAGCAAGTTTGTTATTAGCATTTAGTGGCTACCAATTTACTTCTGCTCTTTACTAGTATATGGGATGGTAATTTCAGTCATGTCTCTTCATTGGAATATGCACAATAAATTCAAATGTCAGCATTGTCAACAATTACCTGGTACGAAACATCATTCTCTTGTAATCCTGATGTTCTCAATAAACAAATTTGCACAAAAATGTCTTCTCCACCTCCCAAACCATTCCTCACTACGGCCACCACTCCCAAGAACAGACACTATCACCATGTCACCTGAGCGCAAGACCTATGGGCCTCTTGTTTTGTTCTCCCTATAAATTCCTATTTTTGCCAAATTTGCCTCATAAGCCCTATTTTTTTGTTTCACTTGTCCCTAGAATGTCCTGTTTTCTCTTTTGTGGTATATTTCCACACGAGCTCGGGAGTCCGCAAATGCTGTGATCCCTATCGTTGGCACACCGGTACAAGTTTTACTGTGCGAGTATGCCAGCTTCAGGGACTAGCATATTGGCAGATATTTATAAAAGCTAGCAAACGCATTTACTTCACGTTTTGTAATAAAATGCATTGGGTATCGGTGTGCAAATCGTAAGTAAAAGCATTTGCTAACTTTTATGAATACCTGCCAATATGAATGTGTTTATACATGTAGTTTTGGATCTAGTCAGGTGTACAGTCGTGAGTTCTGCGGACTTATTAGGCCATATAACCAAGAATATACGTGTGTAAGTACTAAGAATGTATAACTAGTAATAAAGCAAAAGGGTGGGTATTAAATTACATTTTCTGATAACAGAGGGTGTACGGTAATTATAGGTCTTCTAATTAAATAACCAATGTTTAGATTTAACGGTTGTTGACTGAATTGTATTACATGTATTTAGAATACCATCAATATTCTTATGTAAAGTTACAGACAAATTATTAGCATTCAATTTTTTTTGGGTTTTGGTGAAACCATGGATTTGTTGGATACCGGTAGGTCAGAGTGCCCAACTCTAAGATCAGTGATCAATATTGAAAGTATGGTCCATTCAAAAATGCTTTGTAGCTCGGTTACTTCTGAATGCATATAACTATGGGAGGTGTCATTTTGTTCGTAATGATACTCTCTACACAATAATCCTTCACAAATTTGTTACAGGGCCACCAGTGGCAATTTACTCAACTCACTTTTTGGCATATATTCGGAGTTGCACACTCTTGGTACTTCGGCCTGTATAAGGAAAGTTCCCAGTTATTGGTCTTCCCCTGGAAATTTTCTAAAGTCCACTATTGCTATTCATAGAGGCCCAAATGGGATATTTTGGTCATGGAATTTGATCACTAGGATTTGGCTTATTGACAAATGACAGGCAACTGATTACAGTCTTATTAATTTCATTTTCTAGAGAAAAGCAGGTTGAAAGAATTCTAAGACGTCCCTTTAGGGAGACTTTAGGTCACACTTTATCGGAATTTCATTTCAGAGTCCGCCCTTTAGGTTTGGTTAAAGTGCTCCCTTAGTGTCGGCCATTTCACAAACATCACTTTGGCTTAAGGGAAAACTTTATTTTGGGTAAGGGGACCCTTAAAATAAAGGCTGGTATTTACCACACTTTAGTCTCCCTTAAGCGTCCAGCTGGTGCAGATGCCTTCAGTTTTATTGGTTTTGTGGACGATGGGCGACTACGTTTACCGTATGGCTCGCTTGTTTGACGCCAATCAATGTGGGCAGCGACATTTTCGAATAGGGCTCCCTCTGTTTGAAGAGGAGGACTACTGTGATGATGCATTTTGTCATTGTTTCCGCTTCACCAAAGTTGGATTCAATCACCTGACGGATTTCATAGGGGACGACTTGCCAGAGGCAGTGAATATCCATGGGCCCTCCCTGTCACCAAGGACCCAACTGCTAGTGGCACTTCGATTTCACAAAACTGGCTCGTTTTCAGATTGTCCATGGGGAGTTGCAAGGTGTTTCTCTGCCTTGGTTTCAAGAATTGTTTAAAAACAATTTCAGCAGCTATAGCTAGAAAATGCGCAGAAATAATTTGCTTTCCTGCACATCAGGATGCTGGCTTAGGGGAGCACTTTATTTGGAGTAAGGGGACCCTTAAGATAAAGGTTGATGAGGACCACACTTTAATCCCCCTTAAGCCTCCGACTGATTGCATGTAGTCCAGGTGCAGAAGTGATGATTGAGCATAAAGGTCGACTTCGTGAAAGTGACACTTCGATAAAGGGACCCTTAAGTAATTCTTTAAGGAAGTGCCACCTTAGTGGAAGGGGAGCCAAAGTGCGGTTCTTGAATACGAATGGCTAAGGGACACTTAAGGGAAGGGACACTTAACTAAGTGACACTTAACTAAAGGGCCCTTAAAGCCTGTTTTAAAGGGACGACCTAGAATACCGGCCCTGGTGTGGTGTTCACAGACCTCACTGTCAATCCAGGGTATGTTAACCCCCTGTTGTTTGAAACAAGTTTCAAGAAATTGTGCGATACTTCTGAACAGTAGCTGCATTAATCATCGTGGTGTCTGTTGCACACTTTTTTATTGCGCAGTTGCTCAACATTGCATTGCCTTGTGCATTTGGATTGAAAAATTCAAGTAAAAGCATTTACTAATACTAGTCTTTATTCATGTGGCCCATTCTGTCTGCAGGGAAGGGCAGGTAGCGGTATCGGGATTTACTGCAGCTGCTTCATCATCACCATCAACACAATTGGGTACCGGCAATACAAAAGGCGGCGCTGGTCATCAACCTGGGTAAAACGCAAGTGCGCATGCTTTGTGATTGGTGAACGTCATCGGGGCTGAATGGGTCAATGTCGTCCTGGGTATACCTTTATGTTTACCCAGCATCATTCTGGGTAATCATTTTCTTTACCCAGGATCATCCTGGGTAAACATAAGGACCCTTAACTTTACCCAGCTTGGAGATCGCGCTGAATCGCGCTGATCGTTCACCTGCATCCGAGGATTGGTACTGCGCAGGCATAGCACTCACGAAGTACATGTAGGCCTAAATGTGACATGACATTCGTCGCGAAGGAGCCTGCGATTTAGAATGTTTTGGTTGTTGGTTTGTACTTAACCAGCTGAATGCCAGGCATTTTTGGAAAAAAAGTTCTTCCAGGACCACGGTCTGTCCACATTTTGGTCATCCGCCACGTCTTCATCGGAAGAAGCATACTTATACTCGGCCTGTTTGAAGCTCAGTATACAAGTAAAAAAATATACATGAAGGCTGGCTTAATTTGAATTTCGATCATTTCGGCTGTTTCGATCATTTCGGACACTTCATTTCGACCCGTTTGGATCATTTCGGCCCGTTTGGATCATTTCGGACACTTCATTTCGACCCGTTTGGATCATTTCGGACACTTCATTTCGACCCGTTTGGATCATTTCGGACACTTCATTTCGGCCGTTCGTATCATTTCGGCCATTTCATTTCGGGTTTTAGTATGTGTAAAATATGAAAATAGGTGAATTTTTTATATTAATTCTTCCATCTTATTTCGACCATTTCGAATAGACTCTATTCCTCCAAAAGAAAAAAATCTTAGTTTTTCTTCAATAAAACCGGTATTTTTGTAGAAAATATAGGTTTCTTGAATAACTAGACAAACATATTGTGACGAGGATAGGAAACCTCAGCCCCATGGGTCGTGATGTATATGGTTGCAGCACAGCACTACTGGGGATGGGTATTTTGCAACCTCGTCCCTGCAGAATCATGTTGGTCACCGGGGTCGAGGTTTAAAACGGTAGGGTTCCATAAAAAACTAGGGCCCATATTTTCAAAGCTGTTTTATCCGAAACCTGTTTTGACAAAAATCTGTTCTATCATAAGAAGCATTTTAAATTCATATTTTAAAAAGTGATTTAAGATAAAACGTTGTTCTTAGTGAAACATGTTTCAGCCAGCATTTTAAACGTTAAAATATGTTTTGCGGCAGTGTCAAGGCCTGCAAGTGCTAGAATAAAATGCATTTTAGCGTTAAAACTGTTTGAAAAAATTCGGCGTGGTGTAACCTCTGTGAGTGTTCCCCATCTATGAGTGTTCCACTCCTGACTTGTCTACAGGGGACACACAGAGAAACATGTCGATCTGTCTGCCAGCGTTTCCCAAACAATAAGGGGGGCACACTGACCCATAGAAACACTAGCAGATATAACACCTGAGCCTGTCTCTGTGATAAAAGAGAAGCCAACAGGAAGTTAGACATGCCCCTACCTTGCTCTAGCTAAAACGCTTTTTATGGGAGATTTAAAATACGTTTTAGCGTTAAAACCCTTTGGGAAATGTGACACAAAAAATGTGTTTTCGTCGGAGCACGTTCTAAAACTGAAACAAGTTCTAGAATATGATTTTTCATAAAAACAGTGTTTCATCTTTTTTAAATGTTTTAGTGTTAAAACAGTTTTGAAAATGTGGGCCTAGGTTTTTATCAAACGCTAAGACCCACATTCTCAAAGTTGGTTTAAAATTAAAATACATGTTAAAAAGGTGAAGCAATGTTTTTAGGAAAAATCGTATTCTAAAACTTGTTTTAGTTTTGGAACGCTCCGACAAAAACACATTTTTACTTCCACATTTCCCAAAGGGTTTTAACGCTAAAACGTATTTTAAATCTCCGATAAAAAGCGTTTTAGCTAGAGCAAGGTGGGGGCATGTATAACTTCCTGTTGGCTTCTTTTAGTCACATCGACAGCATCAGGTGTTATATCTGCCAGTGTTTCTGTGGGTGAGTGTGTCCTCCTTATTGTTTGGGGAACGCTGGCAGATCGACATGTTTCTCTGCCTGTCCCCTATTGTCAGGAGTGGAACACTCACAGAGGTTACACCAGGCCCGTATTTGCAAACAGTTTTAACGCTAAAATGCATTTTATTCTAGCACTTACAGGCCTTGGCACTGCAGCAAAACACGTTTTAACATTTAAAACGCTGGCTGAAACAATGTTTCACTGAGAACAAACGTTTTATCTTAAAGCACTTTTTAAAATATGAATTTAAAATGCTTCTTATGATAGAACAGGTTTTTGTCAAAACAGGTTTTGGATAAAACAGCTTTAGGCCTAAAAAAAAAAAAGATCTGTTTCTGGTTTTCGCGCGCGTCAGTTCACACACCCCCGCATGCCAAGTTTTTTTTTCGCCAAAGTTTTTCAAAAAAATTCTTTTACGAATGGATTAAATCTCAGAGTAAGGACCCGTTTAACGAGCATTTCGATCATGTTATACCAATTCATTTTTTTTAAACAATTTTCTAACGCTTCATTATTTTTATTAATTAGAGATAGTTGGATAAATATTATGCCTTTAAACGAAACGGAAAATCTTAAAAAAGGTACTAATGTAGATTTTGAATTATTTCAAGAACAATTAGATAAGGCCTAAAAAAAAAGATCTGTTTCTGGTTTTCGCGCGCGTCAGTTCACACACCCCCGCATGCCAAGTTTTTTTTTCCGCCAAAGTTCAAAAAATGACCGTAGCAGATGAATTTTGCACTGCCAGCGCCGCCTAGCGTATCCCTCACCAAGGATTAACAGAGTGAAGCAAAAAGCATTCAACTAAAGAGAGCAAACACAGCAAAGCAAACAACTGGTGTTGAGTCACATAGCTCCACAATACCAGACAATGCTACATAGCCCTTTGCAATTGCTTTTTGTGTATATATACAGGAGCAAGAGGACCTGTCATAGTTTTATATGTTTAATATTCTCACTTTTTGCACCATTGGGACATATTCCCATGCTTTAAAAAAGTCCACAAAAAAAACCGCATGACCGCATCAGTCATCACCGGACCCTAAAACCAGAAACAGATCTTTTTTTTTTGGCCTAAAGCTAAAAAATTTATTGATAATTTTGAGAGTGATCAAACAGAAATGCTTACCTATTTTGATTCAATTCGAACATTATTCATTCAATTAAACAGTGAAACTTTAAGTAAGTAAATGGCTGGAGTCGGGATGATGATTGGTGGAGCAGTAGCTAATGCTCTTGCTTTTAGTGGTGGTAATTTTTTATTTAAATTGTTTGATAAAGACGGGCAAGAAGCTGAAATGAAAAAACATAATCTAGCTATGGAAAAATTACAGAAAGAAAGAGATGAATGGAGTAAACGTAGACAACAATTGGTAGATTTTGCTAATAGAGAATTAGCGAAAAAAAATCAGGCAATTCGTTTTTTTCAGAATGAAGATTATTATCTAAGGTTATACACCAAAGCGTGGAACGAACAACACCCGACAAATAAAATACAAGACGAAAATGAACCACAGTTAGATTATCAACCTAGTCATGAGATGAAGAATTATGAGTATTTAGCTATTGTTATTGGTGTAGTTGGAACTGGTTTAGTTATTTGGTATTTTACTAAGTAATATTTTACTATAAACATTATAAATAAAGCTAAAATTAGTAAATATTTTACACTTTTCTTCTTCGTTTATAAAATGATATTGATTAATGAAATCATTAGCTCTAACTAATTGGTTGTAAAATAAATCCATTCTATTATAATCATACTTACTTAGTGGTCTAAAATTTATCCAATTCCAATATAAATGTTTTTCAGCCGGTATCTCTAGAATTTGTTCTAGTTNTTTCGTTTCTTTTATTTACAAAGATTTTCTGTGTTTGCATGTAAGGACTTGTCCTGCTATCGATTTTTTTTTCCGCTGCCCAAACCAAACATCTATTCCCGGCCCAGAAACAAACTGCAGTCTAATGATAAGGGGCGACCGCCACGAAACTACGATAACACTAACATGACTAACAGGGCCTAACAGAGAAATTCTGTAGTGGTAAAAGCCATTGCATACCTCTCTGTTGGGCATTGTTAGTGCTATCGGCGTTTCGTGACGGCCCGCCCTGAACGTCACTTCGTGAACTCGGTCGCCACCAGGCTTGTTTCAGTTAATATTGCAACAACTGCCACGAAATTTCACTAATAAGTGTAATGTAACGCCAAATAATGTCTCGTATAGTAGAATGTTCGTGTCATTTACGTTTTTTCCAGAAATCGACACTTTTGTTTGCGGCCACGATCGCAATGTATGGAGAATGTATAGAGCATCACAAAGTTTGTGTACAAAATAACGAGAGCATGCAAAAAATCAGAAGAATATATCACATTTACTCAACGATGTGTATCAAGATCTCCTCCCCTATTTATTTTGAACCGTATGTAAGCCTTCATCACCGAGAAATGAACAGAAAAGTCCAGAATTGCCCCGTAGCAGACGAGTCAGGTCGCCATTTTGTTTGATCCACGCATAACCGACGTGTATGGAGAGACGATGTGTGTACACACATATAGTGCACGAATGTTCAGGTAGCCTCCTTGGGACTAAAATAAAGAGATGCCTTATGGATGAGTTGATACTTGGGGTGTTGATGGTAAATAAGGCCATCGCCGCATTTGGGTTATCAGTATTGTCCAGTGGGTTCAGTGTTACGGTCAGTGTCTATGGCCATGGGTTCGAGCCCGGGTGGTGGAATTTTTTTTTCTCCATGTCTTTTCTCTTATTTACAAAGATTTTCTTTGTTTGAATGTAAGGACTTGTCCTGCTATCGATTTTCTTTCCGCTGTCCAAACCAAACATCTGTTCCCAGCCCAGTCTCATGATCTGAACGTCACTTCGTGAACTCGGTCGCCACCAGGCTTGTTTCGATTGCCATAGCACTCAGGGTTGCTGAGTTAAAGCCATTTTAATTTCCTCACCCCCTAACACTGAGACCTGAAAATTCCGGGAAGGCCATACAAAAATTAGGTGGGCTAAGTTCATCCCTGAGGATTCAATGTTAACATTCCAAAATTAAAAGTTCATACATAGAGCTATCTGAAAAATGTAATTTATTTTGGTGGTGGTGGTGGTGGTATTTTGGGGGGGGGGGTGCACGGTGGGCCTACCTAGCCCATGGACTAATTCCCAGATTGGCAGNTCTTTCAACCCAACTGTTGGGTTGTTTGTAACCAACCACATGGTTGCAACAACCCTTAGTAGAGTTATTTGGCCTTGATTGCATAACTGTCGCAATGCAAAAAGACCGCAACTCTTAAAATTCAACTTAGCCAATAGGCCGAGAAGCTGTTCAGAGTTCAGTTCGATAGGGTAGACCAATGCACAGCAGAGAATCTTTTGCATGGTATTGGTTGAGAAAAAACCGACGCTGTACAATTATTGTCTTTATAATTCTGAAAGGGAAACATTCACAACCTATAATTTGTATCTCAGATTTTCAAACAATAGTTTATCAATATTCTTATGTGTTTGCTTTCGTAAGTCGGCGTTTCTGTAATATTTTTCCAAATTGCAACACTGTTATCTCGTCAGGCCCAACTGGTGGCCCGTACTGATCTAAATTATTTGCGATGACCAATATCTCGATTCGATGTTATTGATATCTCAAGCGTGAGATACGTTGCGTATCGGGAGGCTTAACACGCTATTTGTCTCAGGTAGAGTCACAAATATATCAGATTTTGCCACTAGACAGATGCTTTCTCGATTCGAGATATTATTATCTCAAATACAAGATATTTGTGTTTCAAAGAGCTTCAAGACAGCACTTATCTCAAGTGGAGATAAATATTTTTCTCTGTGAAGTTTGTCTAGAAATACATAAAAAGAATGTTTTATTGATAACCTTATATAGCCTGTGTACACGGCCTACCGCCATACACTATATACAAAGACAAGGATACTCACTCAGTTTTACACGTCGCCAAATTTGGTCTTTTTTTATTCAAACCGAATCATACAAAACCCAAACTGTCCGCTTGTTAGCCCGAAGGGCGATACGTCCGTAAACTTTCGGTTTGTTAGCGCTCTGGCGCCTTTAATTTTTGACGAATCGTTTTGGTCTTTGGTGTGTGTATATATGGGCCTAAGATATAGGTCGTATTTGATTTTGAGCAGGGTTGGATTCCTATTTTGGCCTCCAGGGGGCTTTTTGTGAATAATTTCATAGGACTATTTGATAGGGGTTTGAATTATCGTGTTGAAAGTTTGTACACATGTACTCTAGGTTATAATATAGCAACTTACAGACAAAATTTCAGTGAAATCTGGTTCTTGGTTTTAACACTAGGGGGCCAAAACCAAAATCACTGAAAGTGCTATTTCTCCCAAAGCAGAAGGGAGATTTTTGTCAATTTTTTTCATGGGTATCTAATAGGGTTGTTATCTATCTATTCATGACTGTCAGGGTCCCAGTACTATCAGAAAATGTGACCTGAGCCATTATATAATACTGACCACCATATTCTATGTTTAGACTGACCATGTAATTTGGCAAAATGTATGCCCTACCAAGCGCAGACAGTTACCCAACAATAACCACGACTGAGGCAGATTGATGATTGGTTTAGTAATAGTCTTTTACATAAAGATGGCTTGCCCAATGCATTTGTGTCGCTCCCAAGGATAATGAAACGGAAGAAGTAAGCAACAATGATGATCAGGCCATTGTATGACTGTCATGTATGACCATCAGAACATCAGTCTAAAGATCAGTTGGGTGACTGTGTCTGAGTGTGTGACATTGCGATGGCCAGGCCCACGAGCGTGAGCGAGAAGGTTGCGCGTGGTGCGGTCACCGATGAAGAAATTGAGGCGCATCAACAGGTTGTACATCAGTTTGACAATGACTAATGCAAGAAGTGGGCCCCATGGGGTGGGGGTAGGAGAGCAAAGTACATTGTAAGTAAATATCTCCAATCCTCTCATCGAAAAGTAGACAGTGCAGCTAAAATGGCCTGTGTATGATCATAATGATCATCGATTCATAAGATACGAAATAGAAATCGGGTTTCTAAGGTGAAAGACACTGCTTCCTACCAGAATCGAACCCACGAACTCTCGCATATGGCATCAATCGCCAGCACTCAGGGGCACACGCCTTAAACCACTAGGCCAAATCCCCATCTTAAAAGATGGTTCAATGGCCCGTGTTTACGAGGCGTTCATAAGTACCCTGCGAGTAGTCCAAACAATCTCCGAACCCAAACAGTTTTATGTTATACAAGGGTCACAAATAATGGAGATACAAGTAAAGAATATGAAATAGAAATCGGGTTTCTAAGGTGAAAGACACTGCTTCCTACCAGAATCGAACCCACGAACCCTCGCATATGGCATCAATCGCCAGCACTCAGGGGCACACGCCTTAA
>NMRB01000098.1:183487-196013 GCA_002633025.1 Notospermus geniculatus
CGGACTATGCAAATGTAAATTCAAATGTTCAGTTGAGTTATGTGTGTTTACAGGAATACAATCTTTCGTTGGAATCAGGTAATCCTATCTTAAAGGACCAGCGAGGATCTCATCATGAGAACGATGTTCCATGCTTTGATCTTCCTGGCCAGGTACCAACTTTGGTACCAACTTTGGCATGTCAGGAGACTACTCCTTTGCTTCGCCCAGTCATTGAGGAGGTCAAAACGTTAGAAACTTGCAAGGTCCGGCCTTGTGAAAGCATTATTGAGATACCTCCGGGTAAGTTCGTACAAGAAGTCAGTATTAATCGTTGTTCTGTTGTAGAAACAAAGGTTTCTGAGGCACGGCCTCATCTTGGTGCTCCGGCACCTCAAGGTAGATATCCATCGCACGGCGATGATGAGTATTGTTGTTTAGTTAATTCGTATCCCTCAGTGACCTGGGCAGGTCAAGAAGTTGTACCTCCAATGACCTCAGAAACGAGCGAAGGTTATTTTGACGTTGATCAGGTAAACTGGCCGTTGTGCAACGAACAGGCCAGAGTTGAGCAAGATAAGTGGTTTCCTATACCAACTGAAGAAGAATTGCGTAAAACGGGCAGTTTCAGGGCAAATTTTGATCTTGAGCTTTCGGCTACGGCTCCAGAGAGAAAAGGGTGGACAAACTTTTCGAGTATAGCCCAACATTTGCCCCAACGTTTTTGTCTGCTAAATCCGTTAATGGCCAATCTCTCAGCAAACGTACAAACGGGAATGGTTCTGGTCATTATATAACTGTAGATGCTGATCATGGTACTGAGCAATTACCTGTAGGCGCACGCACGCCAAATATTACTGACCATACTGGTCAGGCCATTGGTTCTGACAACGGGGTTCAGCAACCTCTTAATGAATCATCTGATGTGGAAACGGGTGATAATGTAAACGAGAGTGACAAGATTTTAATGCATGCCGGCAAGCCAAAAGGCAAACGAAAGTTAAAGGTAAAGAGGTCCACAGGGGAGGTAGGTTGGATCCCCGAAAAAGTTTTTATTGACCCTCAATGCATCCTTGACTACTTCAACAACAAGAAACGTTGGCGAAGAGCCTACACTAGCAAAAAGGTTGGAAGATATAAGAAAAGCCCCACAGATGCTGTGGAAAGACCAAACCAAATGGTACACCTTGTAAGTGAGAAACAATCTCCTTCACTGACGACACCCACTGGCTTATGATGAACCACGCTGACGCCCGACGCCCTACGCCCGGTCTGCAGATTAATGTTTTGACGTCATAGCCCGATTCCCAAATCGATGAATCATAAATATGCACATACCGCGCATGCGCGTATCACATGTCACGCATCAAACTCCTCCGCAGTGCCGTAATGCTTCATTCGTAATGGGAGCATCAGAAAATGCGGAATTACGGCACTGCGGAGGAGTTTGGTCACGCATGTTGTTGTAGGTCTACACAAAACGTCAACGCTGCTTCTTTCTGTCGCACATATAGGCCTAGGCCTACATGTTGAAAGTGTGACATGACATGTTTGTGTCGCTGCAATAGGCCTACATTCGTGGGTGGGGATTGATTAGTTTCATCGCTGTTCTGTAGGCCCACCGACGACGAGTCGTTAGTATGGTATATGGGGCGCCATTCCAGCGATCTTGATCATGATCTTCACCACCACCTTTCTTATTGCTGTGGTAAATTTTAGGCCTAAAGTAGTAATAAAGACCGTAAATCAACTCAAAGATGTGGTTTTAGGCTATAGAAAATTCTTTTATTTCTCAAAAAATACTACAAAATATACTTTTTATTTGACTTGGACATATGACCAGAATGAAAACAAAAAAAAACATAGGCCTAACAGGCCTACTTCTTTCATCATGCAGGAAGCCAACAGACAACAGTCCAGTCCTGAAGGGAGCAGGCATGACCAGTGTGACGCGCAATCTGATGCCTATCCAAGGTGGCACTGGCACACTGACTGATACTGGGCTGGGGTGCCTTCTGAACAAGCACTACCGTCTGACTCTAAAAGTGTCACTTTTTCAAGTGTCTCAAGCGCTCTGCAACTGATGGTACCCTGCATCGGAGCTTAGTTCATGACAAGATTAATATAATATAATAAGAGCCATAATGCACTTGCAGAGACTGCGCTGAATAAAGCGACCCTGTCATGCGATTTGGTCGGTCTCCGATCGCGACGCTCTAACTAGCCTACTTGAGTCATATTTCATAACAGGGTCGCCGTCGCTCAAGTTCGCTACAGTATGAATCAATTCCGCGAAGTCCAGATTTCATCGCGCGTCGGACGCCGATGGTCTTGCGTCCAGTCAAAGTATGAACTGGGCTTTAGAGAAAAAACTGCATTCTAAAGAATTATGCTACTATCTGACTATACTAATCATGCTAATGCACCAGAAAGAGTAGATATGTATTGCTAGCATTACACCGATTCAGCAGTCATAATGGACACCTCTACGATAAAATTTCTAAAACAAAATGATAGAAAATATATGTCTGCAACTCACTTGGGAACTGCAACTTGCCACATACATGAATGAACATTATACGAGGTAGATCATACGAGGTATGATAAAATTTCTAAAACATGATGATACAAAATGAAATACAATTACGTGTACATGCACAACGAAGTGGCAGCATATGTCTGGAACTTGGGAAGGAATCCGCTCAGAATGACTTTTGAGCTTGCCACATACATGACATACATATGAGGTAACACTGTTGATATAATGCTGTGTACTATAAAATTTCTAAAACATAATGATACAAAATGAACTGGGGAAAGGACTCTGCTCAGAAATACGTTTGAGCTTGCCACATACAATAGATCAGAGCTTCTCCAAGCGCCCGGTTAGGCCATACGACTACGTTTATCTATTGTTTGGGTGCACTCACACAATATACAGTACAGGTCACAATTGACATCCCAACGGCTTCGCGTAAGTTACTGGTAAGTTACGCGTCACGAGTAACTCACGGCTTTGGTTTCGCGTAACTCACCACGAAACTCGCCAAAATCGCGTAACTCGCCTCGTAAATCACTGCGTAGCTAGCGAAATTCGCGTAACTCACCACGTAACTCACCTCGTAAGTTGCGCGTAACATAGCTCGTGAGTTGTTGCGTAAGTTACGAGTGACTTACGAGTAACTTACGCGAATTTAGGGATGTCAGTTGTGACCTAAACGTCGTCGTAGAGCCTAACCGGGCGCTTGCAGAAGCTCACTATTATACGTGGTACCACTACTGATATAGCCTAATGCTGTACAATAAAATCTTAAAACGTAATACACATGTAACACGCAATGAAATTTTGCATTGCACATTCTGACATACTTAAAGCTTTAGACAGTCGTCATTACCAAATTGTCTCCGGTATGACATATGACCTAGGATGATATACCGGTATGAAATGGTCTAGGGACCACGTGCTTACCAGGAAAAACCATGTCAAAATTCGCACAGCAGTGATTCAAGGCCCGCATGTGTGCAAAATATTCAGTTTTGAATATTCAGGTATGGATAAGTTTGGAGCCTGATATGGCCTTGAGTTCAAAAGTTACATGTATTCCATGTTTTGTGTTTTCAGTTGTCAATGACAGATACCACAAAAGTTGCCAATTCAAGAATCATATCAGACTGAAATTGGTCTGTGTTTGCCATTGATGAAAATGAAATCTTTGACTTCAACCCCGAAGCCGTCATGAACCAGCTTCTCATGTGATTTCCTTAACTTTTCTTTTGTGGTATCAGTCATTGACAAGCGATGAACATGGAAGTAAGGGTGACGCTGCTGAATGCAGTTAAGTTGGCAGTGGTAGAACACAGGCCGCGTTTTCACTTTGGTGTAGACCCATTCAGTTGCAGCCCCATCTTTCTGAAGTGGGTATTTGTAGCGCTCGTTGTGCTTTACAATGATATCATATGGTGCAACTGCAAACAGCCGTGGAAATTCAACAGAGCAAGTTGCACACATGCGGGCTTACCTCATCTTTGATTAGGACGATTTCAAACGATTCATCGTTGTGGTAAGGCTCAGTAAAGCCCGCTACTGGAAGCGGATCGAATGGAATACTCTCCATCAAGGTTTTGGACTTAACATTGTTTTTCCCTTTCCTTTTTGCTGGCCCTTTTCGCCCAGCCCCACTGCAGGTTTTTTCCAACAGGAAATTAACTGATTCTTTTTGGATGTTTGCATTTACCTTGGTCAGGTGTTCTGCAAGAATCCCATGGTTGTCACTTGCCGCCAATGTGTGGTGACAAAAATGTGAGTCAAATGATCTGTACACATTACAGGAATCATCACAAACAATAGATTTATTCCCTTGCATCAGCACAGTGAAGGCTTTTTCCTTTTCAAAGCAAATGAATTTTGAAGCCTCCGGAAATTTGACAATTGACTCACCATTACAGAGAAGACAAGCCTTCTTCCAAACATTTTCCAACTCTGTGGCTGGATAACCTTGAATGCCACTTTCGAGGTAGGATATGGACAGACTACAGGGTAGTGAAGACGTGGTGGGAACCATATCAGGCACATCATAATCGGTCGCATTGAGTGCACACACGCGTACTTTTTGGAGATGGGCAACCCTTTGTTCTTTGGTCATGTATGACCATTGCAGTGGTGGGATTTCTAGGTGCTTGTACTGAGGACTTAACCTATACTCACCCTTACAGAAGACAGCTTTATGGAGCTCAATCAGCTGTTCTTGAACAAGTTTTTGCAACACATCTGCCATTTCATCCCAAGTTAGTTTGCCCTTGCCTTTGACAGACCTTTTGATAATAGAATTGAAACATTCATTGTCATTGTTGCTGAACAACCTTGGTGGGTTCCCAAGTCCAGCAGCAAGCCGAACAGGCTTAATCATGCATTCCTTCATATCCATGGCCTTCTCTTTGGCAAACCAATCAGAAAACTGTGCAGGCTTACCAGTCATTCCAGTCTCACGCCTGTCCCACTTCGGCTTCAATTCGTGCAGAAGGTCATCAAAGTAATCTGCTGATTGTGCATCAATCAAACCCTCTTGTCTTGTCAGCCCATTTCCTGCATCATATTCTCGCCCAAAAATATCAAGTAAAATCTCATCAATGCAGTGCTGACCTAAACCTAGTTTTTTCATTTTTCTCTCACAGTTTTCTCTGACATGAATGTAACAAAGCAGATGAATGCTTGGGTTTGCAAAACTCTTGCTTGACTTAAAACCACTAACCAGGGCAGGCTCTCCATCAGTGGACCATACTTTCATCAGTTTATTGCCAATGGATCCAGACAACTTCTGGGCAAAATAGGAGTAGTCATCTGTCTCCCTATGAGAATGCATTAAGAATGGCCCAGGCATCAGTACAGGCTTTCCTGTATCTTTGTGGACATACTTCACAGTTCTGTACGTGGTACAGGTGAGGTAGAAATTACCGAGATTAAATGTGGGGTCAATCCCCAAAAACTGACCATTACTCCCAGTACATGATAACTTCATGTCAGCAATTTGCTCATCCCTTGCAAGATATGCTTTTGGTCTGGTTTTTGTTTTGTCATGCTCATTGCTACCTGCAATTTCAAAGGACTTAGCAAAATCATTTTTCATTGATTTCATCATGATCTTTTCGAATTGCCCTTGACCACTACTAACCTTTTCCTTGGAAGCCGCAGCCACATTGTATACCTGCCGAAGATCTCTAGGAATCTGACTACATGAGGATATCTCAATGACACCACCCACAGAACTTGTGACTGCTGCCACAACTTTCTTTGGAGGCATGCTGCCAACTTTTTCTTTAATACTGCTCAATGTGCTTGGATTGGTTCTGATATATGGGTCGTTCTTTTTGGACAGCCCATGTGGTTTCACCTCAATTTCTTTCTCGATCCCATCTTCAAAAAAATATTGTATAAGTGCATATTTTGCAAGAGGGAAAGCTGGGTTACTGGCCTCAAACCTGAAAATGATTCTGTGGAATTTGGGGTAAGTGGGGTGACGGTAATAATTTCTGCGAACAATACACTGGTGGCTATCCTTGCTGGATACATAAAATCCTTTACAGTCATCCTCTTCACAGTCTTCAAGCTCAGTGTGATCACATGAACTTAAGAAAGTTTTATGTCCTGAAGGTTTCCCCCAGGCTCCAAAACCATCACATGACAGATCTCTTGAATCTGACACCTCTGCACAATCGATGACAAATGCAGCATTCTTTTGACACTGCTGCGGAATAGAGGAGCATACCGGTACTTGATTACCGGTACTTTTGATCATCGAAGCTGCCTCAATGACATTCAATGCGGTCGTACCCTTGCTAGCAATGGGCCACTTCCCAGCGAACCATTCCTGCACATCATTTGCTGGTAAGGGATCCGTAGCAGGACGATGGGTTGGAGGATGACTAGCACGGTCTTTGGCAATGAGATCATCCATCCTGGAAATAATAGTAGTTAAGATGTAACTGTAACTATGCTCTGCAGGGTTTAAATCAATAGGAGCAGTCAGCCGCGCATATGGCCAACAGATGACCAAAAAGTTCTAACATACTTTTGGTGGAGCGGCTAGCTCATGAGTGACATTATATGGCTAAGGACAACATGCTAGAAACTTCACCTACTCATCAATATCGATTGGATCAGATGCGTTGTTAGTCTTCTTGGCTTTTGTGTTGTTTTTGTGCACAGGACGAGTTTGAAGGGACGAACTGCTCTCACTAGTATTAGTAAGAGAGAGACACCTCTTCACTTTCTTCTTTGCCACAACATCTCTGTCTCCATCGTCATTATCAAACCTGGAAAACCAAATTTTTATAATCATCATAATCATCATCATCAGGCCATAGGCCCTTGAAAGAGTATTTGCATTAAGAAATGAATTCATACCAGTATACAAGTTTTGATGAAATTAACCACTTACAACCTGCTTGAAACTTTTCTGGACCTCTTGCTCTTCTGTGAATAATAATAACGCCTAAAAAATCCTGGCGATTTTTCTGGGGAGTCGATGGTGAGATCGATCACCTCTTCCCTATAAATAAAAAAAAGTATAGAGTGATGAGAAACATAAAAAATGATCTATTTGTGCTAATTCAGTAGCCTAAGTTGCCCGTAACAAAGACTGGCAGACAGTAGCGGCGCGGTAGTAGAAAATATGGGAACCTGCAGTTTATCTAGGCACATCAGATGGACTTGATAAAAACGTTTTATTATTATTTTTTAGGTTACTAGTAGGCCTATACTGTATTACACATCCGACACTGTACGGATAGGCCTATGAGGAGTCGACAATAGGACCTAGGCCTACGACTCCTCTGGTTACGATATGAGCAAGTAGGCTAGTTGATATCTGATAGGCCTACCTAGCCTCTGCTCTGGCTCTGCTCTGCCATGTACGTGTGTGTCGGGGGGGCGGGTACACCTCTCCCCAAATCTGTAGGGCCTACCAGGCCCATACAGGCCTCGACACGTACGTAGGCCTACCATTCAGAATACAAATACAATCATGACTAGGGGCCTACTGCATGTACTAGGCTATGCACACTACTGCTTGTGTGGATGCATTGCATGCACACAGTCATGACAGTAAGGCATGTAGATTGTAAGGCCTACCGAGGCCTGCCTGCCTATCACCATGAATGTCAGACTCAGAATGATCACATGCCAAGTCAACGGCATGAAGAATTGAACCACGATAGGCCTAGCAGGCCTACCCTATGCTATAGGCCTATAGGCCTAGGCCTATAGGCCTAATGGCCATCTTCCTTCTTATTTCAGAAACAAATTATTCTATTCTACATTCATGTCGATGAGCCATAAATCTTACCCAGAGGAAATGTCCGTGTCACCGATCGCGATGCCATCCATTCTTTCATTCATTCTATATCATGTGTATGACATGTAGGCCTATGATTGTACGCCCAGCATGCCCAGGTTCGTTCCACGTGCGTTGTAGCAAGTTGGCTTATCTTCGTTCTGCTGCTGTGCTATGTAGTGACGTCACTTGCGCCAGAAAAAAAAGTTAAACTGCAGACCTCGGCGTCGTAATGCCGGGCGTAGGGCGTCGGGCGT
Organism: Notospermus geniculatus; assembly: GCA_002633025.1. Classification (NCBI taxonomy): domain Eukaryota; kingdom Metazoa; phylum Nemertea; class Pilidiophora; order Heteronemertea; family Lineidae; genus Notospermus; species Notospermus geniculatus. The sequence continues at coordinate 191,553 of NMRB01000098.1, forward strand.
CAGCGTGGTTCATCATAAGCCACACCCACTGCATTTCACCTGACGGACAGTGAGTATACATGTATCTGCTTTTGTGTGTATTACTGTTTATCGGTACATCATCTGTGGTCTTCGATCTTTTCCGCTGACCTGTCAAGGTGTTTATTTGCTGTTGCGCTCAAAAGCCCTTTGTTACTTATGCTGCAGTTTCTGTCCGATTCCAGGCTCAGGTGTTAACAATTATCTGAACTGTAACCTTTTAACCTTCTCGGTGATAGCCGCTAGGCTATAGGCCCTGGCAATTAGAATTTTGTTTCACGCTGTATGATCAGCAACATATGTGTTAATTGTGTATAGGATTTGATTGTGGCAATGTATTATTTAATTTTGTTGTTACTACGTTTGATCTTACCTGTTTTTTTGCATTACTAACAGTTTCATGTAGAACTCGGGACGAGTTCTCACGAGGGAGAGGCATGTCAGGATGTTGGCTCCAGATAGGAAACCTGGACGTTAGCCAGAGTTGGCCGTTAGCCATATCTCTTTTATGATAATGTATTTTGAATGAAACTCAAATGAGAAGCTGTGAAATTGCCAACTTCTTGGTTGTAATCTCAAATGGTGATGAACCGTCAAGTTGCCAATTAACTCAAATGGTGATGAACTGTCAAGCTGCCAACTTACATGTATTTGGCTGAAGCCCAGTCGAGAGTTACGAGTCTGCCAAGTTGATATGATAATTAGGTAAGAGAGTTCTTGCCAGAAGTGTGACTTATAGGAAGTAGCCTGATGCCAGGAAGTGGCTGCCCACCAATAACCTATATTTTTATATACAAGTTAACACAATGGAGAACTGGGCAAAGAGAATGGGCACTAATTTGGAATCATAAGGTTTTATTTGGAAGTTTCGGGGACTTGGGGCAAAGAAATGCACAAAGAATGCACAGGAATTCCGTATATAANCGAAGAGTTGCCTGGTTTGAGTTGAGTTCTTATGCGTAAGATGGATACCTCTCTGAACTAATATGCCAGAGCATATGCCAAGCGATCCCCCCGAACAATGAACAATCATGATTGACTTTCGTCGACACCCGCGACAGGAAGCAATGTCTTTCACCTTAGGAACCCGGGCCCATATTCATAAAACCTTACTAGCTTAGTTGCTTGCTAGTTGTGTACATTGGCCTGTAAAACTAGGCACTTTAGCAGGCAACTAAGCCTAGCAAGGTTTTATGAATATGGGCCCCGATTTCTATTTCATATTCTTTATATGGACAGAATGAAGAAATCAATTGCATGGAAGGAAATTGCAGCACCAGTTGAGAGGGAAGTTGGCGAAGTCCGAAGAAAGATACATAATCTCAGGAACCAATTTTCCGCCGAACTGAATCAGTTGGGCGGAAAATTGGTTCCTGTGAAGAAGATGTAGACAGCAGTCGCTGCTGCTAGTACCTGTGTTCTCCTCGAAGGGAACATAGGCCTGCTCGCACGTGGAGGGAATGACCATAGCTGGTTGTATCCTGACAGTTTTACTCTCACGTGGACAAGACTAAAAAAAATTTCTCGAGAGAAACTTGCGAAAGCCATAAACTATCTAGCTGATTGTGACTCTCCGCGCACTTTTCTCTCATGTGGACGGACCACAGATAGTTCTGTCGACAGTCGGCTGAGAGAAAATGTCGACATTTTTTCTCACGTGGAATGTCGCCTTTAGAGAAGTTTCTTGGATCTGGTATTTTCATAGTGCATCACTTGATTTCTTCAACAGGTGGCGCAACTTACATTCGCTGGGGCAGGACGGTGTGCCCAAGTGACACCGATCTCGTTTACAAAGGTAAGCACAAATTTATTCGATCTCGGTCAGGTTATTCTTTTGACATCCATGTCTTGATAATAATGCCTTGAAGGTGTGTGACGATTGATATTGGGAGTGCTCGCAGAGAATAGAACAAGGTCTATTCTGGCGAGCGACTCTCGACAAGAATTGTAATGCATTTGTATGAGCTATCAGACAGTTCGTATGCTGGTAAATACTCTCAAGTGGAAATGCCAACAGACAGCTGCTCTCAAGGCTGCCAACATGTCACAGAGAGTGACTGTCGACAACATCCTGAGAATATCAGGCGTTCTTAGTGCTCGCTACCTTTGTCGCCGCACACAAACCCCTTGTGAATACGCCTGAATCGGTGGAGTATCAAAGCCATTCCAGCAAATGTTCATCCCCACCATCTCATCCCAAGTCGGCCGGTGATTGTTACACATGAACTACGCAGGTAACAAAGCTGACCCAGCAGGTCAACATGAAATCAACTCCTGTTTCGCGACGTGTGGCCTGAGAATGATATACATTCTGTGCGATGAATGTAGGATAGGCTGAACTCAACTTAGATTGAATCCAGCGGTGTAGGATAGGTTAATTGCAAGCATAACTAGGTCAGCTGTGTCAGCTGCTTGGCTGTGACTATTACAAGGGCCGCTATACATGTATACGTGTAACTGATCTCTAGTAAGGTTGAGGTGGGGAAGCTGAGGTACTTCAGCACTGTGTTGTGCGTGACACTACGGTACAATCTACGTGTAATGCCTGTCATCTTAAGGTGAATCAGAAATGGCGTTCGCTGATTGGGCGCATTTTCTCAGGCGCCAAATACCCCAGCAAATCAAGCGAAATCTCTCAGGGGTTTGTCAGCGGTGACGAAGGGAGCGAGCAGTAAGAACGCCTGATACTCTCAGGATGGTCGACATGTTCCACTCTCACATGGAATGGTCCAGGATTTTTCTCTCGACAGAACTATGCAAGAAAATCTCGACATACTCTCCTGTGGATAGGCGCCCATCCACGGGAGAGTTTTCTCGCAGAAGTGGGCTCACAATATGGGTAATTCACTAGGTTTAGTTGCATAAAGAATTAAGTACTCTGTTAAGATCCACTGTCGCGATTTCTTTGCTGTCTATTTGCGATTGGGTTGCGGTAATCGCAACCCACCGCCGTCGTGCCTCCGGCTATNGGTCGACATGTTCCACTCTCACATGGAATGGTCCAGGATTTTTCTCTCGACAGAACTATCTCGACATTTACTCTCCTGTGGATAGGCGCCCATCCACGGGCGAGTTTTCTCGCAGAAGTGGGCTCACAATATGGGTAATTCACTAGGTTTAGTTACATAAAGAATTAAAGCTTCACTGTATTGAATTCAGAAATTGCTTACGTCCTCCGACGTTAGTGTAGTGTAAAATGTACCAAACTCTATCTGAATGCATTAGAGCTCTGCATGCAGTTTTTTTCGTTGTGTTCTGAAACTAGGGCTTGATTCTTTGAAATACGTATCAGGCAAGCATTTTGGAGACGTTCACGAGGCTATGAGACCTCTACCTGCATTCTCCTAACACTTTGAAAATGTCGTAAAATTCAATACTGTGAGGCTTTAAATACTCGACCTGAAAGCGGGGATCCATTCCGGGGATCCACTGTCGCGATTTCTTTGCTGTCTATTCGCGATTGGGCTGCGGTAATCGCAACCCACCGCCGTCGTGCCTCCGGCTATCGACTTACGCCGGTGATGCATCGCCGGCAATCTTGCGTTGAGGTTGTGGCAAAACTACCACCGCAGGAGATCGACCGCGCCGTATGTAAGTCACTTGCAAAAATTGCTTGGTCTGATTGGATGATAAACTAAAGTGAGGCCTACGGCGAGCTTGCGGTCTGCAACAAAATCAAACATGTTTCATATCCCCTCAACCCACCGCCGGCAAGGATTTCCATATTAAGCTGGGAATTCACTCTCGCGATTTCGTTGCGGTCTACTTGCAATGGAGCTATCCAGGGAAAACTACACCTCCAGATCCAGGTGATTCAGAAACTCAAAAATGAGTTATCAAATAGAGGAGCGCCACTTACAGGCAGAAAAAGTGACCTAATCGAAATGTAATAAAAAACCTCAAATCCTACATGTATATCGATATACTTGATTTTAAGGCTATCCATGAAAGATCAGCCTCAAGCTCCCCCAACATTGCTGTGCTATCGCGCTGCCGGAGAGACTACAGGACGGTTCCAGACCGAGTTTGATTTCCCATTTATTGGGCCCTGAACAACTCAGCGTTGTCGTTAACAGCCGGGAGCCGGGTAAAATACCCGGCTGACAACATCTGTCTACCCGGCTGAAAAAAATAGCTGAACCAAAAAAAGTTTTCAGAGTAAACAAAACTGGTTGTATTCTATTGATCTGAAAGTCCCACGTGATGTAGTGTTTATTCAATTCAACGTTTTCTGCTTAAATGGCCGACGTGTGGTGTTCCATACTTGATATTGCTCCCCATATCGCACCTTATTGATGCGTGTGTGCGCAAAAAGACGGAAAAATTGAGGTGGCCGGGGTGCTGAAGGTGCCAGGAAATCGCATCTCAGGGCTTCTGGAAAAAAAATCTCTGGGGGAGGACCCCCATACCCCCCGTTATCCGGAAGACACATCGCGCCTCCGG
>NMRB01000098.1:211148-236346 GCA_002633025.1 Notospermus geniculatus
GACTTCAAGTACGGCCACCAGGTGGCTATCTTGGAAATTGAGCATTGGACCATAGCTCAATAACTATTGGGGCTAGAATGTTCTGAACTTGAACAAGTATGTATCTTTGTAGCCTTCATGTGTACAGCAAATTTCAGCGTGATCGGACTTCACAGACCGCTGCCAGGCAGCCATTTTGGAAAATGCAACTTTGACTTGTGTGACTGATAAATGTCGTTCAACTTGAAAACCCGTATGATATATCATGCATCTGCATTAGATGTACCTACAATAAAAATTTGGTGATGATCCGTCGAATAATAAGTTAGTTATTGCACTTTTTGTCCATTTCAATTCAAATGGAGCCATCTATTGACTATTCAATGAACCACAGACACACAGAGACCAAGGTGGGGTCAGTCAGTACAGTGACCATGGTAACAGGTAGGCCTCAGCAATGACATTCAGTTCTAGCAGTGTTCACCATGTTCACTGGTTGTGTGACTGTTATTAGGCCTCTGAGGCTTGTGCTGATTGCTGTGTCAGGGGGATCTGATGATGTTGCCTTTGTTTGGACAGGTAGGACTAGCCCTAGGCTTTGGGTTTTTGACACCTTCTTGGCCTAGGCCCTAACGTTAGTAGGCCTAGGTCATCAACTCATAGGCCTAGGCCTAACGTTACAATCATGATCAGTCAAAGACTTTGATGGGCCCAATCCAGGCCTAGGGCCTACGCCCCCCCCCCCAATAGTGGTACCGGTATTTTGATGGCAATGCAGTTCAAATAGGCCTAGGCCTACACTTGAACATGCAGGTCATCTGTTCTTCTGGGACATTAACCCTAACCAAGTTTCGCTCCGATTCGATTCTTAGCTTGGCTCCAGCTGGCCAAAAACAAGTCCTGCAACTTGGGAATGACTTGCCCCAGATGTTCGCTCATCCTCTCTCTGTCATTACACTATGTCAACGAGTGAGCACATGGTCCATGGACCATTTCATTATGATTATGCTATATCCAGTAAGCCCTTCTGAGACCGCGGTATCCCCACCACACCCTCCGCGTCGTGCGTTATGCCCGCTGTACACGATCAATCATCCAAAATTTTGGAAATTCAGATTCCGGGCCTGTTGGGTCTTCACTGTATAAACCCGCATGTAGGCCTTTATTGAGCATATTCAGTGAAAAATTTGATCGTGTACACCGGGCATCAGAAATAGGGAGTTTTCGCAAAGCCCCCGAAACGCCAACCCATTGTTCGATGCCACGAAGAGAGCACCGAACAAAAGCACAGACGTTCGCGTTGGCGTTTCGGGGGCTTTGCGAAAACTCTGTAATATATTCATCCTTTCGGCGAGAACTGTGACGTGTTATATACCTCTTCAATCTTGGCGGGCTGGTTATACCAGAGGGCTAATGCCTCCCTAGGGCGAGGCGTCCTGTCACTGATCAATGTTCGGGGCGTGTGGCAATTGGCCGGACATGGTGGGTTTGCCATCGTTCGTGTGTAGACCACCCTGAAAAAATATTAGCGAAATCATCGCAAACAATAATATTCGGCTCAGTTTTAAGGGCGAGCCAACGTTGTGAATTTTTGGAGCACTGGAAATAAAACATGTCGAAATACCATAAAAGTACAAGTTGTATGACGAACATGAACTTAAGGCACCTGCGGGGTCTATCAGTCGAAAGGAATTGAATGAGATACATCTTAGAATGCTCTAATTAGCTACTAAGCTGAAACAAAAGACTAGTTGTCGGAACACTTTCCCAAGAAATGGCACACTTTGAAGATCAAACAACATGCGTATCGTAAAGTTCGTCGTTTTTTCTACCCAGTCCACCCCTTTCGGTAGCATTATTTTCAACAGACACAGAGTACTCCACAAGTGAACTGCATGAATGCTGCCAATTTTCCAAAAACAGGGCGGCCATATTGGATCTGGATTTTACTTCCTGGTTCTCTTCTAAAGTACTGAGCGTGTATGCTGTCTATGGAATGCTCGTCAAGACATCCTTGCCACCCCAGGTTCTATGGGTTTGTGGCATTGCTGCCACTCCCTGCATGTGTCATTTACATGCTTCTTCTCTGAGAAAATTGTACCTGTTTTTCATGTTCGGCGAATTTCTTTGTTTTGGATTACATAATATAATTAAACTTGTAATTCTTGGGATTTTGCTCATTTCCTGTGTCTATAAAACACAGTGATCACATTGGACCCAAACAACAGTCAAGTGGAGGTGTCTTTTCTGCTTTTCTTAGAGGGGCCTGGATTGAAGCACTATGAAAATTCACAATGTCGGCTCGCCCTGCGATTTTGGTCAGCGTCACGCCGGTGACGGGCATGAAGTTGCGGCAAACATCTCCGGCCGACCGCAGCGAAGACACATTTGCTGCAAAGCACAATGCGGTAGGTATGTTTTTAAGGTCGACTGACCCAACGCTGTCGACTCAGCCGTGTCAGTCGATTTTAAAAAACACCCTTACCATATCATCCCCCTCGGGATGATGCGGGATCTCAGGGCCGGTTGCACAAAAGTTAACAAGAGGCCCATGGGCCTGGCGCTCAGCTGACATTTGATGCCTCAGTTTGATAGGCTAAGGCATAAGAGGTACTGCAGTCTTAGGAAGGTTCGTGGATGTCAGATTTTATTCACCAAGTGTGCATGTTTGGATGGGATAGTCTGCTAATTATGATTAGAGACTCGGTCCAACACAATTTTGCCAAGAATGAATCACATTTATTTTGGAAAGGCTACGGTTTGCATACAATGTGTAAGAGAATAATTCATTTGTCTGCTGTGGCGAAGACTTCGCTGTTCTATGATTTCGACAGTTGATCCCTAATTGCCATTCCTATGCAGTGTCAGCTGAGAGCGAGTTCTTCAAATTCAAGACACTTCCTTGCTCCTCTCTTTAGCAACATGCAGTAGCATCAGCGATCTGGGGTGCTTCGGCAACCAGGATCGACCTGAAATGTAGTGAATAGAGTGGGAAGGGGTTAAATTGTAGATGACAGGCCTAAAATCATTGGTGAATCGAGATACATGTCAGGGACCTTATTCACGAAGCTTCCGCAAGGACTTACGGCACCGTAAGCCATACTTACGGTGCCGCAAATATTTCCACGGTATTCACAAAGCCACCGTAACTTTGCGGATCCTTAAATCAGCACCGCAAATCTGCGGGAGCTCCTGAGCCATCCGTAAATGTTAAGGAGGTCGGCAAACACAGTACACAAGTAGATTTAGAGTTGTGAACGCGTTGCTAGTCAAAGACGAACTTGGTAGAAGCGTGTGGAGGTGTCAGAGACTGCACAAATTTTACGGTTCCGCAACCCTCCCGTAAGGCCGTATTTGCGGTACCGTAACTCAGAAATTTGCGGAAGCTTCGTGAATAAGGTCCCTGGATTTTCAAACAGGGCGGGAGTGAAATTCAAACAGGGTGGTGTAATACAAAATGCATTGCAAGGTACATTTTTAAACAGGGTGGTAAAATGACCTCTGAATTGTGAACAGGGTGGTACCGCCCTGTAAAACTGACCTGGCTAGAACACTGCACACTCTGAACTGTTGGTGTGAACTCTGGTCAGCACGGAGCGCACTGTGACTTCTTCGGTTAACCCCGAGAGAAGCGAAACAGCTTTATTAAATCTTTCCTGAATCTTTTACAAGATATGAAAAATAAAATAAAATAAAGGTTGCTGCCGATGGTAAACACAAATGTTGCGACCGTATGAGAAACAGCGTATTGTTCCATCTGTGCGGCTGTCAGTTGTACAGTGGCCATAGCAAACTCCCAGACAATCACATGAATAGCATAAGGAGAGGTACCCCCAATGAAAACAACGGTGGTGACAACCACTAATGTGGTAGCAACCTTCTCGTCGGATGTCTGTTTCCTCGTGATGTGAGCGCCATCGGTGGCCGACTGGGACGTTTTTCTCGTCAACTCAGTAGGCAATGCACACGTTCAAGATTACGATGAATACAATAGGGAATAGTACATAAAGAACGACGTGCATCAGTTCATAAAGCCAGGTAAAAAATGCGGAGACGTCGAAGAAGCAACCAAGCTTGCGGTGTTCTCCTCCATCAAGCGACGGTATCCGTTGGTGAATTACCTGCGGTGAGGCAAATGCCATAAAGATGACGCAAATAGAAAACTGATATATTTTCACAGTCGTAGTTGTGCAAATTGTTGCGGCACTCAGTGGAAAAACAACCGCCACAAAACGGGTTGTAGTAAGTGAAACGTCAGACCAACTGACAAGGTTAACACTAAGGTATCCAATAAAAATGTATATTTTGCAAAACGCGTTACCGAAATGAACTGCTTCCTCGGGAAAAACATTTGCCAGGTAAATAAAAAAAATAACAAGAAATAACAAAATAACCCAGGTGGCAAAGAATCTAAGGGAGAGACATGTCGGGTTGTCTCTGTACTGCCGACGTGAGAGCACAACGTGGATTAAAATTTTGCCAGCTATTCCAAAGGAAACTTGAACTGGCGGCAAATAATGGCCAATGATTAGTTCTGCCAATGACTGTGAGGTGTCGCTGGTCGAACTCTTGGAGGCCGTCGGTTCACTTGGCAACGACATCTTCGCGCGGCTGATGATTGTCACGTCCCGAGAAAAAGAAGGAATTTAGCACGTCTGGAGCCTGTCACTGGCGTAGGCCACGTACCTATCCGAATATACAGACACGGAGCTAAGAGGAAAGTGCGAAGAATTATACACGAGACGGGATCTCGCAGCCTCCACGATGTTGGCCTATCAAATGAAGATTATAGGGGCACACCCGGCAGATATTAAAGGGACTAGGAAAATTGTTTCAAGCTCCTGGTATTTGATAAAGGTCGTCGAGATCAATCAGCAACACCTAAAATATCAAGGTTACACCAACCCAATTAGGGTGTCCTAGGTACCCCCTCTGCCCATAGTCATGATAATAGTTTTGACAATTGCCAGAATCATGAGTAGCGCCTCGAATCGTGACATCACTGGTTACCAGCGACAGACTGGTGCCCGGTCCTAACGGACTTATTGCACAGTAGACGTGCCTACATGTTATCATGCTCGATCTAATGAGCACAGATTAGGAATGTCGTGAAAAGATTACATAACATTGCCGACTGTCACACATAGGGGATATTCATGTTCTTGACACATACACTGCATAAGCTCGTTTTTGTTGGTCAGTTGGTGATTGAGCGGAACAAGAAGTAAAATGTTATGACTGCTCCATACATTACATATAGTGACACTATTGATTAGATTCCCAGTGACGTAGGCAAATGACCATGGGAGACACCTGCTGAGCAATTGCTCAAATAGTGGCTACTCCATGGTCAGGCGATAACTGATTTACCTGGGTGTCACTAATTAACGCTTAATTGAAAAAGTGAATTGAGGGTGGGAATTTATCATGAAGGAACTAGCATTTTGTAATAACCGAAGCTAAAAACAATTTTCCTAGTCCCTTTAACGATCTCCGTCCAGTGCCAGTGCCATGCAGTGGTTGCTTTCGTCCAAATTTAGGAACTAACTGCTGTTGTGTGCTGTTCTGATGGATTGTCAAATCGTCGGCGCTCCTATTCAACGAAGTTTAATAGTTCCGCTTGTGTCACTGGCATAGCACAAATGATCACTCATACTGTGGTGATATCAGGATCACGGTGTTCGCTAACTAGCCTCGCATGAATTCAATATGTTGGCTCCAATGTCCTTTCGTCGTCGAAGAAACGGCAAGTTCGAGATCTCGAATGTATAAAAGTGTCTTTTGAACGTTTTGATACCTTGTGCGTTGTTGCGAGAATACGGTGACGGTGGCTGGTATAGGACATTGTAATTAATTTTTTTTTATTTCGGGATTTCCGACTCCGACTCCGGCTTCAACTAGAATGAACTGCAGTCCGCTGTAGACATCCTTGATAAAAACGATTTGATAGACGTTTGCAAATCGTGAAATGGTAAAATAATTTTGACTCATAATCGGAAGTGCACGTAAATCGCAAATATTATAGTCGTGTTTCAAGTCGTAACGACTAGGATTACGACTTCAATATTCATTAGTTATCCGCACTTCCGATTTTAAAGACCAAATTTTTCTGCCTTCAATTTATGGTGTTTGACGTATTGAAAACTTCCATCAAATCAAGGATGTCCATAGTGGACTGCAGTTCATTCTCGTAGTTGAAGTCGGAGTCGGGCCGCTGCGCATCCTCTCTATTAGCGAGGTTTAGCACCTTTCCTTTGATGGCGTATTACGTCATACCTTGGGAATGTCGCAATAAAGGGTAATTTGGATATCACAAAGGGATATTTTGAGAGTGCGTGATGGGTGCGGCGTTGAATAGTGTTGAGATAAAGCGTTTGGGCAGGGTTGAAATTACGTGTTATCAGCGCCATGTAAAATGGTCCTTAAATTGATGTGTTGTCGTCTAACGCTTCATTCGAGAAGACATTCTCCAACTAAGAGAGAGGACATCAGCTCTAATTTGTGCCGAAATTCAACATTTCTGTGTTTTCGATATTCTTCGTGTGCTCAATTTCAAAGGTAAGTGCTTCTTAAAGGGCCTTAGAGGCAGCGTTTTAGCGCATATTGATATGATTACTAACACAGAATTGGTGGCTGGAGGATGCAACTTGGGCATCATTTTTGAAGTAAAATTTCATCACTGTCAACATTTGATCCACAATTCATGAGTTCATGGTTACTAGCGCCACCTGTTGTATAGTTGCAGTACTGATAGTAGCCTAATAGCGAGCTGCCTCTAGAGGCCCTTTAATCCTTCCTCTGTAGTATTTTTTAGTCCGATTTGAAGTACAGCATTCAGGCCTTTTTCGCAGGTAAGAACGCGAGGTTCCTAATCCATTCCCCGTCTGCAGTCCGAATATAACAGTATCTTTACGTAGTCGGTATCGAACGGGGAAATATTTTAAACAGAAAAATACAATTAGTTATTTGCTACCCGGCTGAAAAGGCATTCTTGACGACATGCCTTTTCCATTTGTTTCAGACAAGCCATGGCATCTTATGATAATGTTTCAAGCCAGGAAATGATGGCAAATAACCGACCCTGATCAAGTTGAAAATAATGATCCAGCTGATCAAGCTCTTCGGGATGAGGGGGATAGGAATGGCAAGAATGCAGGAATGCTCCCGACAATGGCCCACACCGAGCAGACGTGTCCGGAATCGCTGAAAGCGGAAGTTCAGCGGGCTATTCAAGAATTTAATTGCCGGGTGAGAATTTTTTACCAGGAATAAATTCTCTCTGCTATGATGACGCGAATCACAAAAAAATAAGGGTGTCATCGTTTTCTTCTTTTTTCAGGTCACTCACCGTATCGAAGAAGATGTGCCAGCATGGCGGCTCTAAGCACCATGTCAGCTGATGTATCATTTATCACAACGAAAAATCCTTACAGGGCGCTTCGATGGCAAGTCGCACGCCGGGCGTTATATTTTTGCGCTCGACACAATGGATGTCGCCACTGAATGACATTGTTTTCTTTTTCCACTTTCACAGCATGGTAGCAATCCAAATCTAGAATGACGCACTCAGTCTCTGTTACGCATCGGCGCGAACTGCGCAGCATTACAGAGACTGATCTGAGACCAACCTCAACAACTTTTGTTACGAAAATACCAAGATCCTGGTATCGACGCTGATTTGTTACACACATGCTGATTGGCCATCTTGGAGGGATCACATTAAAATCCGGCGCTCTATTCAGTAGTCGTACGCAAAGCAGCATCACAAAAGTTTTAGGCATGCCCACCGCTGCGCGAGACTAATCCAAATCGTGCTGAATCCGATGCACCGACACACAATAATAGACAGACAGGGACGCCCACACCACCGGCAACATGGGCGGGAGCAACTGGCGCGTGGCAGGAAGCAGATGGCACGGTAAGGTACGTGAATCATTAAAAAAAGACGAACATACGTATTTTTCACCCTATTTTGGCCGTATGTTGAAATGTTGAAATGTTCTTTCTTTCAGACAACGGCAGCTAGGGCGGCTGATGCGGCTCCTCTTTTCAGAGTCGGAAGCGAAAGAGAGCGAAGAGTCCGGACATTTAATATGGAAGGTCGGGATCTCACAATAAGATTTGAGCAACAACCAGAAGATGCAAATATGGAAAAAGTTCTAATGTATTTAAGAGATGCATTCCAAGAAATGTTGAATTGAAGCGCACGACCGCATTCGGTTAAAGCAAATGGCTCGCGGGGTTTGTTTTGATTTTTGGTGGTACCTCCCATAGAGAGTGAATCTATAGCCTCCAGGCAAAGCCGTGCTCCAGTCATAGGCAAAACTTGCGCAAATATGCGAACGTGCACTTGGGGACGAGGTTCCTTTAAAATCTGGTAAATTGAATTAATGACATTTTCAAATTCAGTCGGTCAAAATGTACATTTTGTACTATTCACATTGATTTCGAAGCCGCGGCAGATTTTGCAGAATACGCCTCCGAAGTTTGGCTGTCTAATGCATTTCCCATTAAACTAAAAATATCCTTCTTTCGCCTTTTTCTCAAAATGGCGCTTGATATCGAGGACCAACTGTCATGGCGCCCCAACAAACCCCGCGAGCCATCTGCTTTAACTCTATCTCATCCATTATTACAATATACAGAAAGTCAATTTCCAGAATACTTGCAAATTTTCGACCCAACCGGGGGTCTTCTTCAGGCTGGAACTTTACAATATGAAACATCCGTTATTACAAAATGAGATCTGGCTGCCCTTTATGAGGGTCGACGAGATGACCATTGACCGGATAATGGATAAGGCGTGCTGCCCCTTAGTGCTGGCGATTGATGCCTCATGCGAGGGTCAGTGGGTTCGAATCTGGTAGGAAGCGATGTCTTTCACCTTAGAAACCCGATTTCTATTTCACATTCTGACCGGATAATGGATGAGATAAAAAAGTTCTTCAGTCTCTCACGAGGACTTTACTCTTGACCAGAATGTGGTCATGCACTTTATTCACGTCGACATTCCTCTGCTGGCTGGAAAAACCTGTCTATTGTCCTTTCGGCAAAAGTTAGATTTTCTTGGTTGCGTCATTCAAATAAAGAATGGCGATAATCTTTGTTTTGCTCGAGCTTTGACCACTGCGAAAGCTCACGCCGATGCACTGGCTAAAACAGATCCACCATTGTGGAATAACATCAGGAAAGGGGTGGGCAGCAATTGCTTGGTGCTCAGCATCTACATCGCCTGGCAGATGTACCTGAAGGCATCGTCACTGCCCATCATTGGCCCATGTTTCAGCAGGCACTGGCGGGGTACCAGCTGGTCATTGTCTCTTAAAGAGCATTTTTGTGGCATTGTGGACAAAGAGTCCTCTGCACCAAGTCATATATCTATTACATCACCTTTAAGCCTGCCGCACACTGGAGCTACCTGTATCTGCTGAGCAAAAAGTCATTCGAGACCGTTTGCTCAGCAGATAGCTCGCGTGCAGCACGTAATTTCCGTGAGTTTTTAGCTCAGCTTTCAGCTGAGCTAGTCATATGTATACTGAGTGGCGTCCGTCTGTGTGTGTGTGTGTGTGTCGTCCGTAAACCTGGCACGTTTCGCAACCGCAAGGCCCAGGGTCATGAAAGTTGGTGAAGAGGTAGGCCCTAGGAAGGACTCGAAACAGAACCAAAAAAAATTGCGATTTGACCTACATTATGTCCTCCAGGGGGCATTTTCCGTAAAATGGAAAACCGCAATAACTCAGCCCAGAAGCAATATATCAAATAGAAATTGACAGGGTATGGAGCTTGATTTTTGATGCACCAAGTGCGATGGTAATTAATTCGAAATTTGTTCTCCAGGGGGCGCTAGCTGACAAAATAGAAAACAGCACTGTTTGAATTTCCCGCGCCAGTTACTTTGACATGTTGGATGCTCTTTTGTTCAAGGAATGAGGAATCATGGGAAATGTGGTGGTGCTTGCACAAAGTGAATNGTTGGTTCTGCTGCCCCCCAGAATAGTACCTCTGGAAATGCAGGAGAGCAGCTGCCTGATTGGCTAAGGCCAATGAGACAATGGGGGTGATTGGCCAGGGCCTGGGCAGAGGCTGCTGGGGCCTGGACAATGGCACCTGGGATATGCTTAATTGGTTGCATAACTTGTTAACACCAGCTGGGGTGTGAAGTACAGGAAACAAAGGGTTGTTGTTGGGGCAATTAGTGAGGCGTGGGCCATAAAGGTTTTTCCAATCCGTGATTGGAAATGGCTTTATTCGTACTTGTATCTCATTTCCACTCGTTCAGCCTCTTGAGTTGGCAGGTCATAGTCAGCTGAGCGCAAGGCCCTTGGGCCTCTTGTTTTGCCTCGCGAGGCAGAAAGCTCGCGTATGCGCGTATTTTTCGGCGAGTTGTCAGCTGAGCAAACGGTCTTGAATGACTTTTTGCTCAGCAGGTAGCTCCAGTGTGCGGCAGGCTTTAGCATTATGGGCTTGTTGTACTTGACTCGATGGCGCGATGACTCGAAGGCGCGAAGAAGGCCAAGTAAATTCCCTGTATATTAATGGGTGGGTGCATGCCTTATTTTAATTCGAGATCCACATTTCAAACCACTGGGTTATACGTGTACTATGCAACATTTTTAGGAAGGTGAAAGAAGCCACCTCTGGCATATTTTTATAACCATCGTTAAACCGCATTTTGGCATACCTATTCCCAATTTTAGTATAACTCTAAAGCTGTGACGTCATTGGCACTTGGAATGCATGATTGTGGTTGTGCGTGAAGCAGCCGAATTTATTCCAGACTGTTTTTTGTTCAAGTGTTTTGGAAAAGTAAAGAATTTAATTTTAACATAATTTTAAAAACCCTCAAAGAATTGTCAAATTTGTTCCAAGATTTGAAAAATATCTTCCAAGAATGTAGAAATCACTGCAAGAATTAAAAAAAAGGTTTATCAAATTGGAAAAAAAAATACATTGCAAGATTTATAAAATATCGTCTAAGATCTGAAAAGTTTCCTCCAAGATTGTCACGTGCGTCTTGCCAAGATGCACGTGACCACAAAACTGATGACGTCATGAAGTACATGAATAACCCGGGTGCATTTCGTCATTTTCATGCATTTACTTTTTGCATGGCAGCTTTGACGCATTGGGACACTTCCGGTAAAGAACATGCAATAGGATCATTGCTCAAAAAGGGCTGAAAATTACCGCTGTACCTCCTCCGGGGTTTGGAATAGGGAGACAAGACCAATCCCTACAACTTTTCAAAAGGGACCCATAGTAAATTCTCAAGGGCTTAAGAGCTGTAGGCCTAGTTCGAGGCTATCCTTCATTTCATGATTTACGCTGAATATCAACCTCACTTCACCTCTTGGTAGCTGGCGACACTACGTCGGTCCACTTCCGCCGTTGATCCATTCCACTTTTTAGAAATAACTAGCTGAATTTCACTGGATAATTTTGCCGGTCATCGAGTCATCGCGCCATCGAGTCAAGTACAACAAGCCAGCATTATGAAGTATTAACGAATATGAAGGCTTTTGCCAACCGGAACACTACTGCACCACGACAAGAGGGCCGTTTAGACGACAGGCAAAAATCCACATGCGATCCGATCGAATCCGATTGTGGTTCAAAACTCTTGCGTGTAAACGCTACCCAATGCGGTCCAATCGATCCACATTCGACCGGATTAGACCACATTGTACCACATACAACCATATTAAAATTCTCGTCTCAACGCAAATGAGACCCGTATCCGGAATCATCCTACCTGCGCGCATGCGCATTGATGTGTTTTTCTTCCTCCACTGACCGCACTCGCTGTGGAGAGTTCCACGAGGGCAATTTGAAGTCGGAAAGTGACTAGAGGCCTGTTTCATAAAGTGACTTTAAAGCGAATGGCTCGCGGGGTTTGTTTTGATTTTTGGTGGTACCTCCCATAGAGAGTGAACCTAGTCTCCAGGCAAAGCCGTTCTCCAGTCATAGGCAAAACCTGTGCAAATATGCGAACGTGCACCTGGGGACGAGGTTCCATTAAAAATTTGTTAAAATGGGTTAATGACAGTTTCAAATTCAGTCGGTCAAAATGTACGTTTTGTACTATTCACATTGATTTCGAAGCGGTAGATTTTGCAGAATACGCCTCCGAAGTTTGGCTGTCTAATGCATTTCCCATTAAACTAGAATCCTTCTTTCGCCTTTTTCTCAAAACGGCGCTTGATTTGAGGACATGTCAACAAACAACTGTCAACAAACCTCGCGAGCCATTCGCTTTAAGCTAATGGTACCACTAACTCAATGCATTTTCCATTTGGTTAAAGGTATCATTAGCTTAAAGTAACTTATTTGTGAAACAGGCCCCAGATTAACATGCGTGTGTAAACGCCACCCGAAAACTTCGAACACATCCGGTGCAGAATGCGGGTCGATCCGATTGAACCTGAATGTGGTTAATTTTTGGCTTGGTCGTCTAAACGGCCCTATAGCACTGTGGGCTACCCGTCGAGGGTTATTCGAATAACCCTCGACGTATGGCCGCCATTTTCCCAATCGATTCGCCAGGATTTTTGCTGACTGTGACCAGTAGAGTGTAATTCACGGATTCATTTTCAGCAGGTTTGTAGAGAAAATTGTCACACACACGTCTGTACTTGTCGTTTCTATGCAAATTGCCTATGAGCAGCGGAATTTGCCTTTGAAAACATCGACGAAGTCGAGGGTTTTTCACCCGCCACATTTCCTCCAGAGAGGGTGATTCGCATTGACGTCGAGGGTTATTCGCACAAGAGAGGGTAATTCATCCAAAATAAATTCTATTGCTTTTGAGGTTGTGAGGGTTGTGATTTTACCGCATCAAGCAATGTTTTCATGGATAGGTACTGTTTGTGATGTCATATCGTCCAGACCCGGCTGCCTGCTATTTTTTATGCCGGACAACATACGATTACAGCATCTGGCAAGGGTCGAGGACGCGGAAAGTGTAAAGGTAGGCCTACGGTAGCCCTAGTTTAGGAAAAACAATTGCTACATACAATGGATGGGTCTAGTGTGTGGTTTTGGGGGAAAACTAGCGCTCCACCCTGGCTAGCTAGAAATCCGAAAAAAATCTCCACTTTTGGCGAATCCGACTCCTCGTTCTTCAAACTTTAAAAGCTCGTGCAGTGTTTGTGTTGACATGATTAATAGGCCCCACACTGTCTTAGAACCAGGGTGCCTATTTGCATGCACGCTGGCCACATCATGAACTGAAACGAATAGTTTCTTGGTTTAGCCTTGCCTATGATTAGGCGTGCCGCGCTCGCAACCTCTGCTGTATCACACATCGTGCATGAGGAAGTTGACGCGGTCGGTCTCTCAATCTCTGTCAAAACCGTCGGTTGTGTCTTAGCCGATGCGAGAGGGGCCGATTGTAACTTGTGGTAATAACGTAAGTTTTTAGGCCACTCATGAACGCCTTGGGTCGTATTCATGAAGCGGTTCTAATGTTAGAATACTCTTAGGCCGGTTCCAAGTAATGTCAACCACGTTACTTGGAACCGCCGGGCCTAAGACAGTTCTAACGATAGAACGGCTTCATGAATACGACCCCTTATGTCCTAATCAGGATGGGGACAGTGTCTCTTGGGAACATCCATTTAGAAGGCCCATGGAGATAAACAGGTAGGCCTATCTAGGCCGGGGGGGGGGGTCTAACAACGACCTTTTCATGCGTTTACATACGTTTACATACTCAATGGATGACTCCCTTGAAGCTGACTATAATTACGCCTACCTGTTGGTGACAGGTGCCCTTCCCTGTTCAATGCCACCTATTTCGGTAAATCCGTTTGCAAGGCGATATATTAACTGAAAATAGACCTACTGCTTGATGCCGTGAGCATGACAATCAGAGACGAAATCGTTTTCGTGTGACCACATTCCATTCCCAATTTTCAAAACATCTAAGGGGAAGGGATATGAAAAAAACTGTCTCTCATGACATCGAGCAATATTGAAATGCTCCTTAAGTTGGCAAAAAATCCTCGTGTTCCTTTCAGACAAATAAGATCATGGAGATGAAAGATAATGCCAACAACATCGTTGATGAGGTAAGTACGATAAATCAATGTTATTGATCATAATGTACAGTAATATGGGCCCACGTCACTCATTGGCCGAAAAGTCTGTTGATGTTCGAAATTTGCCTCTCTAACACCTATTAAAAATTGGAATGATCTATTTAAACAGGAACCAAGCTTTGATATGAGTGCAATAGGTAGACGTTCTTTTAAGCATGGCGCACACGGGCGATTTTTCGAGCGATTTTCAAGGCGACCGGCCTTGCGACCACAGCAGCGACTGAACATATTTTTAGTTTTTGTTGACTCGTTTGCGACAAATGCTTCATTGGAAATCAGTGATGTCGCGGATGATATCACTGATCGACCTCAAAGGTAATTATCGCATGCGATGTAGTAGTCGCATCTGTAGTCGCCCCCATTTTAGTCGCCCGTGTGCGCCGTGCTTTAGTGAGATAGCCCATTTGCCAAAATCAGGTTACAACCTCTGCATGCTTGGCAGTTCAGAATAAAAGACAACGCTCTTCAACCTGGTGACATAGGAACTGAGCGTCATCTCTTCCAAACCTGTTTCTTTGGAAAATACCAACAGAAACATGACTAACGGTCCCGATGACTTCATGGTTTCAGTTTAGAACAAAAATAACACAACTTTGGACAGGAAAAATCTGTCATTACAATCGAAAAGTGATACGTACAGCCTTATTATCAAGCAACCGAGATCATTTAGCTGTCTTTTTATACGTGGATGGAGATGTCCTCCGCTGTCCTGGGCGCTCACACGAGTAGTCAAGTTTATGAGTACCGGTAAGGTTTGATGTCACCAGGTTGAGAGCTGAGAGCTATTTGCTTTGTTGTTATTTTAAAAAGTTCATTGCATTTTTTGTTACTTGTTAACTGTTTTTTCCTTTGTTTGCTGCCTTCCAGTTTCACTTCTGGTTTTTATTTATTAAATCCAATGTAATGTAGGCTAGGGCCTATCTGAATGGGAAAACTAGTTGTGGCGCCAAAAAATATTTTTTCAGGGGCCTTTTGAATCCTGAATTTTCAATGCCCTTTCTATTTGGCGGAAACACCCGGAGAGGCACTGAGCAATGTTGGCCAACATCAGAAAAGGCCCTACAACTAAGAGGCAGTCCCTCCTAATGTATTTTGTATATTTTTTCTATTTCAGCAAATTACTCCACTTTTATCGGGGTTGAGGGAAGTATCTTACTCCCACATGAGGTTCCACCTATGCAAAGGAAATCAACCCCTTTTAAGGGAGGAAATGTCCCTTCAGCTGCCGCTGGTTCGGCCTCAGAGCAAGGTATGTACACATGTAAACTACATTCATTGAATAACGCACTGAAATAAGCCATCCTTTTCACTATGATTTCCCGCCACGGACAAATTGATTTCTCCACGGTCGACGTCATAAACCTATTTCAAACTTGTATCCTGGCGTTTTTGACCAAATTCAAACAATGTGAATGCAGTAAAACTTGGCAGAGTGGCTTATACCGACTATACCGACAGGTTATAATGACAAAAATACATGTAAGTGATAGCAAAAAAAAGTAACCTACCGGTAAGGTATATGTACCAGTACAGTTATTTAGATTCGTACCAGCTTCCATTACAAAGTATATTTTTGCAGATACCGCTGCAACGGTTCAAAATGAAGAACCAGCAAAGAATCCTGGAGGAAATGTGCCGTCCGCTAGTTCGGCCTCAGAGCAAGGTACATGTATGCAATAAACTGAGACAAATTACGCACCGAAATAAGCCATTCTCTCACTGTGATTTCCCCCCACGCACAAATGGATTTCTCCACGGTCGACGTCATATTCGAAACTTATAATTCTGACCTTTTTTTTAGCAAATGCAAAACCCGATGACTTACCTACCCAACCCTGCAATTACAGGTGTGGTGTAGCCAAACTTCTCACTATCAGAACGGCTTTTTTCAAAGCATTACAGTATTAGTACATTGTTGACAACACAACGACAGATTATACATGACTAGTGAGAGCAAACAACCAACCAACCGATGGTACCAATACAGTTATTACTTTGGTACCAGCTTAATATACATTCTAATCTTTGCAGAGACAGCGGCAACTGTTGCAAAAGAACGAAAGAATTCCGGAGGCGTTAAGCGTTCTTACCGTAAGTATTTTCATAGTTCAGTACCGAAATGTTGCTTTGCTCTCGGAATACACTTTTCATCTTTTCACAGTCGATCTCTTCTGACAAGGGCAGCATTTAATTCAGAAAAGTACTGAATGATTTATGTGCCAACTGATGTGGTAGTTATTTCATTTCCCCTTTCAGTATGTGATGTTTGCGGCAGATCCTTCACCTCCTCAAATGGGTTAAAATTTCACACGAAGATGGTCCACGAGCAAAATCCCGCGCACAAGTGCAACATTTGTGACAAAGGGTTTATGGTCAAATCTCATCTCAAAAGCCATCAACTCAAGCATGTTGGAGTACGTGAAAACTTGCTTCTATTCTACCAAAATTCTGAAACCGAAGTCGTCTGCCGTATGTTTTTACACTGAACGCCTACCCTGAAGGAGGGATGGAGTGTTCCCTTCATGGTACGCCAAAGTGGCGATCTCTCCTGGTCAAATCGTGGTTAAACTAATTAAAATTACCATTTCAGATGAAACCTTACACCTGTGGCACGTGCAAGAAGGAGTACTTGCACAAGAAAAACCTCGTCCAACACCAGGCCAGACACCATAGCGAGGGCACCGCTGGACTTAAAGCTTGTCCAATATGTGACAAAAAGGTAACATCTAACAACCTGAAACGGCATACTGACATACATCGGACCCAAACGGTGCACAAGTGCCCGTCTTGTGCAGCTTCCTTTGCGGACAGAAGCAGTATGAAACGTCACCTTAAGGGATGTTCACGTCAGGCTTCATAATGCCATATGCAGTCTCGTGTATCAAAAAGGTACCAGACGTAGTTGAAATTGACGGTGCAAATGTAGGCTATTAGTATAGGCCTTAGACGTCTGCCTCACTGATGCCTGCGCGTCGATGCGCAAGTATTTTTTCTTCATTGGTTTTATGGAAGGCTCTAACTCCTTGCGCACCTCTTGACGACTGACGGTAGTCGCTGATAACTCCGCTCTTTCTTTTGCGCGTTGTAGTTCTCCGATCTTCCTTGTCGAAGAAATGTGTTCTGTGAAGAAAAAAAAGTACAGTTTACTGTAGAAGAATATTATTTCTGCATACATACATGTACATGTACATTGTACAATGTAATCATGTACAATGGTACACTCACTTTTTGTTTGCAATTTAAACAGTTGTAATAAAATGATATTATCTTTTCATTTTTGATAATGATATTAGCTTTTCATTTTTGATATCTTCGAATCTTACCTCGCCATAATGTAATGATGGTCCACTAGCTGTTCAGCAGTACACATGGATGCCTTTACGTCCACTTTTGCAACCCCTGAAGCTGAAACGTGCGTCTTGTATACTCGCTTTTGTGACGTCTTCATCGAGAATTTTCTGTGTTGGAAACAGAAGTACATGTATACTATTTATAACCTATATCCGAAATGACAATGCGAACGTCTTCATTTAAGTTTCATACATTGGGTCCCATATGGCCCTGAGGAAAAAAGACATTCATGAATGCGGGGTTTCGAGGATTTGCCTGCACTCTCCCAATGTGAACCACAGGCGGTCGTCTAGACGGGCACCAGTTTACTGCGACACGCTGTGCAATGCCTACGCCCCTACCCATGCATGACGTCATGACGCCCTGCCCTGTACACACACAATCAATCACTTACCTACTAGGATCCAACTTCTGTTCGAATAAGCACAATGCAGTCCCCATTGCCGATGGTATATCATCTGCACGAAGCACACCAGTTCCCTTTGGATCCAAGTCCTGAAAACAGGCAGCATATGAGAGTGAGAGTGGAGTGGTCGTCCTTACATTTCCTGCATCGGCTGTGATATACCGCTTATTGTAACACGCCCTGGAAGGAATGGTCAGAAAAGTTTTCTACCTTCAAATAATTCATGTTACCGGTACTTACCTGAAAGGAACCAAACATAGTCTCCGAATCGAGGCTTGATACGGACCGCTGGTTGTATCCTCCGGTAGAAACAAGTGCGTACAGCTGCAATCTTCGATCAATGTTCGTCAAGATACCCTCGAACTGTGCCATGGGTAGACCGGCGACGTAGCCACCTGGAGGGGGGGAAGTTCCGGGCCTATAAAACCTGAACAGGTATTTTCTCATGTCAAGCATCCAGCGAATGCGCTGGGAAACACTTATCCCCGCTTCGTCATTGGCAGCGTACCAATTTCTCATCAAGCCACACCACTCGGCTTCCCTGAGATCTCCATTTTTTATCATGCACTCCTCTACCTTTTCAGAGAAAGTGGTAGCAGCATAGGCATTTCGCTGCCGGTCCCGAAGCTCTACTACCAGCTCCAAGGACAATCCTGTCTTTTCATCCTTTCCTTTGGCGCATTCCTGTTCAGCAACTGTAATCCATGCCTGGGGACTGATGCCCATTCCGGGCATTCCTTTCGAACAGCATCGTGCTCGGTTATTCACGAACAGGTGATGTGGGTCAATTACCATTTGGACCGGATTTTCGCATATCATGACTGGCTGCGCGTACCAGTGATCAATGACAAACTGGTCATCATCGGTTTGAATTACGCTGGGCGAATCCGATTTGAAGTAAGAAGATTTTTCGTATTCGCATTTCTCCGACTCCCATATATTTACAGAGTATAGAATGTTGGTGCAGACCTTCGGCAAGGTTTTCAGTTTCGCAATTGACAACTGTCGCAGCGTGGGAACAGCACTGTTCAGGGGGACAGTCGTACCATCGCCGTAAATATCAGACACCATGTTTACGAGTTGAGCTTTTTTGCTCCCGGGTTTCACTTTTAAGCCTGACTTGGACAGTATCTCATGCAGCTCTTTAACCACGAAGTTTTTGCTGATTGTGGTAGCATCAGACAACATAGACTGCAAACCGTCTACACCGAGCTCCTTCCATTTCGCTGAACGCGTGTCTGATATTTTCAGTGTTCGCAATAAGCCTATAAGTTCAGCAACCGGAAGGGCTTTTTCATTTGCTTTTCTCTCATCACTTTTTTCAGGCTCAGACGGCGGAACATCCTGGCTTTGGCTTTGGCTAATCGTATGCCCTACTTGCTTTACCGCCTGCAACGTCTCCGTGTCGAGTGCGCTGACGATCTCGTCCGGCAAATACTGAAGAATATAATCATCAGCGTCAGAACTTTCTTCCTCACTGCAGTCTGCCGTTTTTTTTGTCTTTTGTTCCTGATCAACAGCCAACTTGGCAACAAGTCGTGAGGTATACACCTTTTTCTCAGATGTCAGACTCAAATTGCTTAAGTATTTTATTTGTTCGTCTTTGGGCACCTTTTTGGCTTTTTCCCAGATGTATTTGTCCAATTTCAAGAGTGTCGTTGGCTTACCATCTAGGTCATTTACGGCTATTTCAAGAAACTGTCCATCAAATGCTACTGCTTTGACGGACAATTCTCTGGCGGCTATTTCTGATACGGCCTTTACTATAATGTTCCTTGCTACCTGCATTTTAAGGCTGGGTCCCGACAGGTAATAGAACATCGGGACAGCATGGGGCAACTCGGGATGCCCAGGGTCAACTGTTCGGTCTAAATCTGATATCACACCCATCAGTATTTCTTTCGCGGGTCGGCGCAATAGTTGATATGCTTCTTGGAAAATTTCTTTAGAGGTCTGAACTGCAACTTGGCATGTACCAACCGTGATTTCCATGACATCACAATTTGAAGGCAAAGAACAGTGCCTGTGAAATGCATCTTCTTTACCAGTGGCCTTTTGGTCGCATTTACACGAAATACCTTTCACCGACGGGAACTCAGCAACGAAATCGCATCTACTGCTAAAATCTCCAAGAGCAGAAGCTAGAGTTTTGGACTTGTCGCTCTTTGCAGTCGGGCGCTTTTTGGGTCCGTATCCGTAAAGCTCCTTCGCAAGATCCCATGTTTTATCCCACAGTTCGGGATCGTGGGCTCCTGAAATGAATGTTGAACTCTCACTGGAATAGCAAATGTTCACAAATGATGTACATCCCTTTGCCGCCATTTGACTCAACACCTGGGTACCATAGTAAACAGGTAACTTATAGTACACGTCAGGCACAAAAACTTTGTCCGGCATTGGACACTTAATTTCGATAGCTAGCTTCTCATCATCATTATGGCTCGAACACGTGCCGTCTCCGCTAATGACAGCATAAGCTCCGGTCTCAGTCCCCATCTTTTTAACTTCACATCCGTCCTCTTTGTAAAGCATGTTCGGAAAGTAAACAGGCATTATTTTAGCCACGAATGTTGCTAAGGCATTAATTTCATTTTTCGTCCCATGCTCTAATGCCTTCTGGAGATCAGCGCTGGCCTCGACTTCCACTCCCCGGAAAACCTTATCGTAATGGGTTTTCTGATCCTTTAAAGTCCCTAAACCCAGGGCCCTGTGAAGTGTACTTCCAGTTACGACAGCACCTTTACGCAGTTTGTGCCACTTTTCTGTTCTCTGTTTGGTGACGTCACACAGGACCATTGGATCATCTTCCTGTGTTTCCTCGAGTTCCAGAAGGCAGCAATAATTGCCTTGTCTGCCAAGGTCGACTTCTATGCCCTTTCCGCATCTATAATGCTCTCCTACACCATTTAAAGTTGCGACATGGAGGCCAAGGTTATCAATGCAATTTAGGAGGTTATTCAGACAAACGTTTGCCTTAACCACCTGCGTTTTGATAAAACTAATGGCTGGTGCAAGTTTGCTATCTTGCCATGGCCCGCTCACTTTTTTTACTAGCGTTTGCACGTAGTGCTTCTTTTTTACTATCATCACACGCAACTGCTGCGACCGCAAACTAAGTCCGTGGATTATTTTCTTCATACTATCCTTCAAACGATCATTTCCTTCGATTTGTGTCAATTCCGTATCGATGTCCCCAATGACGTCCAGCTCCTTTAGTACCATATCGGCCACACCCACCTCCGCATGTAGCGTCTCCTCGCGTTCCTTCAATGTGGGAGAATCCTCAAAACCGCCAAGATCTTCGTCACCAAGCTTTGCGCCAAACCCATAGGCCAACTTTTTCCCGTCGATTGAGAGTTTACAATCGGTAGCCTTGGCTTTGGCACCTGCAAAGGAGTCTAATACAGTAGACATTATTCCTGGCTTATCCGCATTCGCCTGATACTTTTCGCTTTCCCGCATTAGGACAGCTTTCGACGGCACCGCAAAGTTTATCTTGGCACTGTCTGGACGGTCGTCATCCCCCGTACTACTGTCATCTTCCGTCTTCGATTTTGTAACGGAATGTTCCTTCCCTCCCCGAAAAAAACGTACTCCTCTCCCTCTGAAAAGTTTCTGCACTAAGACCCAGAAGTCTAGAGACGTCTTGGAATACCGCATCTCGCCACTTGATGATTGGTTCAAGTATTGCCCCACGTCTAAGAGAAGGTTCAGAGCAATGTTGTGAATGCTTAATTTGCCCGATTTAATAGCCTCCAATGTTGCTACTAAATCATTCGCCCGCTCTGTCGATTCTAAAATTTCTATGATATCTGGCAAAAGTTCAACCAGGCGATGGAAAACGTCAGTTTCACCTTGGCCATCTGGCGGATCAGTAGGTAGGCCGACGGAATCATCACTGGCCGGGTCTTCACGAACGGATTTAAATCTGATCAACACCGCCTCGGAATCTATGATAACTTTGGCGCCAGCGTTTAGGCGCTCTGAAATGTCTGTTAGTGGAACCCCGTAATGTTGCGAAACGTACCCAAATGTCCCACGACATTCGTCCAATTGTCTTACTCGAATGCTGAATTTCCTCTCGTCGCAGTGGTTCCGTACACTATGTTGCAGGATTTCCATAGCTTCTGTGGCCGTCCTGCCGCAGAAGTAGCACATGAATTCGTCATCCATCCTACAGGAAATAAAAAGGGACTACTACAGCTCCTGTTGTAGGAAAAATTCACATTGGAAGTTAACAACGAAAAAAAAGCCAACAGTGGATAAATTTCACCAGGAAGTAATCCCCTATGAAAAATTATACTTGAAAAAAAGGAATTTGCAGCAAAAGGTGCCTCGGTTTTTTTGTGCCTATGCGTGTGCGGGGGGGGGGGGGGGCTTCGAGCCTTCTTTTTGNAACCAAGGGCGAGCCATGCTAAAACGTGCATCTGAGAAAAATGTGACGAATGGGGTTGCAGCCTCACTGTTTTTAAAAAAGTATTGGCCTAATTCCTGATGCGGCTCGTGTCGGCACTAGGCCTAAATGCACTGACGTAAAAACAAAATCTTTCATTCGATGTGAAAAAGACACTGCCTATTTCTGAGGGTGGAGATCATCATCGACATTTTTTGCCACAATCCACTAGTCGGGCTAAGAAAAAGACCCGGCTTTGAACATGGGCTATTCCCCTTGCCTGTGGCAAGTCTGCGTCTCTCCTCAGGAATCAACGTCTGCACCGGGTCATCTCTGGAAGTATTGCAACTCTAGATTTTTGGACTGCAACTCTGGAATTGCAACTGTGGAAGTCGGTCTTAATTGAAACACGAGGCGGCGCTGATGATCATGACATGTAGAGTTCTTCCGGCAAAGAACATGCAGTTGGATCATTGCTCGAAAGGGCTGAAAATTACGGCTATACCTCCTATAATTTGGGAATGGGGAGACGAGACCAATCCATACAACTTTTCAAAAGGGACCCATAGCAAATTCTCAAGGACTTAGGAGCTGTAGGCCTAGTTTGAGGCTATCCTTCATTTCATGATTAACGTTGAATATCAACCTCTTGGTAGTACAGACGTCAGTCTGTATCCGAAGCCACTTAAAGATAATGTACCACGACTCCATTGTTTACATTCAATGTTTGTAAACATGGATGTTTACATTATGTTATTTTGGACTTTTGGGACATGCCAACCCACCAAAATGAATACTTTTGAAATCAACAGAATTTCTAGAGGGGCATGCCACCAACAAATTACTCATAAGACAAAGAAAGCCTGGACATAAACAAACAAAATGTAAATAAACAATGAATTTCGTGGCCCGCGAAAATACCCGTGATACATTATCTTAAGGTGGTGCTACTCATGTCAACGAGTCAAAGCGGCCCACGACCCGACGGGGGTCTGTGGAGCCTCCGCCGGAAAATTTGAAAGTCAATATGCTCTGAGACGCGTTCTGGGGCATTTTCCTGTGACGTTTGGTTCCTATTTTACCACGTCCGAAATCAGCGTTTTGATGTAACCAGCCAGAAATCTTTGACCTATGGTTGCATTGACTCGTTTCATAAGGGGGAGGGACAATAAGGCTCTGAGGGTGGTTCAAGGGGGCAGGATATGCTGGTCATTTAGCAATCGGCCGTCCCCTCCTCAACGCGTTGTTTGAATGTGAGGGTACCGTTCGCCAAATGCGGTCGTTCGAACTCCCGACCCCCTATGAGACGCCCATGACTCAGGTTACGTCGTGGCACCTTGAGAGCGTGGGGGGGGGGGCGGGGTTACATAGGCCTTCGACTGGATGCTATCAATGCACCTTTGTATGATCCGAACTTTTCTTCTAACCAGAAATGGTCACCGCGGCGCTAAGGGGAGGGGGGGGTATCGATCCCCCCCCCAATCCGCCTATGAATGATATCATCCATACTTAGTTACTGAAGATACCGATTTCGATTATGCAGTGACTTGATGAGCAGAGCTGTGAATGTCATGGTCCAACTTGATGATTTGAAATATCTCTGCCTGTCATGTCTGCAGGCTCCTCTTAGGCCCCGATTACATAGAAGTATACGGTATACGAAATCGCCTGATAACAAAGGCATTTCGAGGATTCACGAC
Organism: Notospermus geniculatus; assembly: GCA_002633025.1. NCBI lineage: Eukaryota > Metazoa > Nemertea > Pilidiophora > Heteronemertea > Lineidae > Notospermus > Notospermus geniculatus. The sequence goes on from NMRB01000098.1 coordinate 235,077, forward strand.
CGTGAAGCCATTGTTAACAGGCGTTTTCGTATACCGTATACGTCTATGTAATCGGGGCCTTAAACACGGGCTTAAACAAGCGGGAACCAGCAGGCGTTCATAATGTCATCTTCTTTTCAATCAATTTTACAACCACAGGGCGCTTATGAAAAGTGTAAAATTCCCTCTCTGCAATTTGTAACTGAAACTATCTGTAACACATCAGCTTGCAGAACCTTACTATAATTGTCTGCATGCATACTGGTACCTAATACTTGATAGCTGTACAGTACATGTGAATGGCCCTACACATGTGACATCTTTTAGAAACTTGTATAACTAGTCACTTCCGTAGTTGCAATTCCAGAGTTGCAACAGCACTTCCAGAGTTGCAATTACTTCCAGAGTTGCACCGTAACAAACGTCTCTCAAAGCTCTGCATTCACTTTCGTCTTGCATTTCACCACGATCACCTTCTCCAAATTTGTTTTCACCTACCTTTCTGTGTCAAAACTGGATCCATCTGCACTGCACAAGTAATGGGAATTACCAGGGTTTCCGACACAGACAGACAGTAGCCCGACAAAGAGGTTCAGGAAAAGACAATCCATCACCCGGAGAGTTACTCCATGCATTCAGCTTCCATGGCGCTATGTGATGAGTATTGTATTGTATAGCCCTACAGTGGTCTGCACGAGACTATGAGATATGGGACAGTTGCATACATGCAGCCTATTGACCTAGATTTTTGAGTTATACGCAAGGCATCTTGGGAATAGGCCTACTCTGGCACTATGGAAACAGATAAGAAACTCTGCACGGGGCCTCGCACGGGGCGTGGGGGCACTGCTTTATGACTCCATGCGTCAAATAAAAAAAGCAGTGAAAAAGAGACTGAAATAACGCTTGCGCCAAGTTCATGTGAAAAACCCTCTTTTTAGTGAATCACCCTCGACATTGTTGAATCAACCTCGACGACAAGGAAGTGACCGTTATAATCACCCTCGACGCCCGCGCGAAAAACCCTCGACTTCGTCGATGTTTTCAAAGGCAAATTCCGCTGCTCATAGGCAATTTGCATAGAAACGACAAGTACAGACGTGTGTGTGACAATTTTCTCTACAAACCTGCTGAAAATGAATCCGTGAATTACACTCTACTGGTCACAGTCAGCAAAAATCCTGGCGAATCGATTGGGAAAATGGCGGCCATACGTCGAGGGTTATTCGAATAACCCTCGACGGGTAGCCCACAGTGTATAGGCCTACCCTTGATGTGTGTCGATTTGCAG
>NMRB01000098.1:236450-260230 GCA_002633025.1 Notospermus geniculatus
CCCCCCCCCCCCCCCGCGAAATACGGCCCTGATTTGACCGATTGTGCAAGCCACATGTGGATTAAGTTTGTTATTGCATTTGGAAATAAAAATACTGTCAATATGCGTTTGAAAATCGAGCCTGCTTTCCCGAACTACACCGAGATGACGATGACAACTGCTCCTAGGGATCTAAACCTTCCCAATGTCATCCTAGGTGACAATGTGTACCTACACGTTAAACACGGCAACGATGCGGTGTAACATCTATCAGCGTTTCTGTGTGTTAATGTTCCCCCTCGTTGTACTGCCCCAACAATCATGGTTTCTCTAGCTGTCTATTGTCACTACTTTCCTAACACAAAGAAGGAAGTCCTGAAAAACAGACAACATTGGCAGATGTTACACGTACCGGTACCTCAATTAACATCCAGGCTAACCTGGGTTTTGCGCTTAGTTCGCACGGCTCACAGCACAAACCCCAGGCCCACTCCAGAAGAAAATCTGTCAGGAATGCTGTTCGCTGCTCTTGTGGAGCACCCCCACTGCAAATACGACATGATTGTTTTTCAAATTAATAAAAGTTGTTGTTTTTGCATAAATACATCATGGCTGATCATATCGTCCGGAACGGTTGCTTGATGAAACAGCCCGATCTCGACCAATGGATTTGAATTTACATCGCCATACAAGAGCAGAACCCAGAAGTATTAAGTAAACACTGCTGCACCATACATGCCTTCGGTGTCTGTAACGCAGTCTCTGATTGGCCACCCTGTTGATCTGTGGCGGCTGACACGAATTTCATTGGATTGAATCGGCGGTGTTGGTGTGGAGTTAACGGAATGCCATCACCGCCGGTAAATCGGCATGCTCAATTAAACGAGTGTCAAACTGAATTGTGCCACAAAACCAATAAACAAAATATCGAATCAAGAGCTGAGAGCGCCACAATATAGAGTTTTCGTAAAGCCCCCGAAACGCCAACGCGAACGTCTATCCTTTTGTTCTGTCCTCTCTTCGTGGCATCGAACAATGGGTTTGGCGTTCGCGTTGGTGTGTCGGGCGCTTTGCGAAAACTCCCTATTAACCAATGAGTGCGACGAACAACCTCAGCTTCCTTCAGAAGCCTCTTGATATTACGAGAATTTTGGACCTTAAAGTTAACTTTTCGAAACTCCCTGACAACCTGGGAACGCCCATATGTAAAAACTAATAAGTTTGAGAAACCAATGGGTATGGGTTCATTTTGTCCCCATGGTGCCAACACCCCACGGGTAGCAATCGTAGATGGGCCAAAGTGACCTATTAAACTGGTCATTATGGGTTACTGGAACCTAAGGACCTGTTCGTTTCATACCCGAAGAACAAATATTCTGGGTACCATGGACCCATTCTCTATTGTACCCATTTTAAAGAAACCCATGGCAAACGGGTCCAGATAGGGGACAAAATCATGGGTTTCTCAAGCTTATTAGTTTTTACAGTTATTGGGCCTATATGGCATATTTTATGAACAGATTTGCGCTCAGTGGTTACAGCGGCGCAGTTCAAATTTGACATAATTACATCATAGTTAGTACATTACTTTGTTTCATTCTAGACCTTCAAACATGATGTCGACTGATCACCACGGTAACTCCACTTTGAATCCCTCTTCAAATACTTTCAGACCCGACCCGACCCGTCCCCACCACCCACCCCGAATAAACAAGTCGGTGACCGACAGATGACGATACAATTAAAATGACGTCAATGTCGTCGCTGTGGCACATCGCTCGGATCACCCACCTGCCAGGATAAACTGTCATGTAGGTATCCCATTACAAATGACTTTCAGTTAATATTGACGACATAGCAAGGCAAGATCTGATCCGGGTTATCAATGACCAACATTTGCGCCCTACCCTCGGAATCAGGCTGTACTGCTATAGAGTCGTACCCTTCGGGTATTCTAGGAACTCGTCCTTTCTTCTCATTGTATGCTTTACCAGGCAGCACTCTGCAAAGTAACAGGGCATTTCCATAGTTTTGGCTGACTTCAGGAAATTCAGAAAAGTAGAAGCCGTACCCATGTGCCGTTTGGGATATTTTGGTCCTGTCAAAATTTTTGGTAACAATGCTTTTGATGTTTTGAGAGCCTGTGCCATGGAAGGCTAGGACTTCCTCGGATACCTGTCTCCCTTTGCCGTAAAGCTGTTGAAATGTAGCTTTCTGTTCACCATGTTTAGCGACAAGTGGAGGGTTGATGTAATAATCAATGCTTTTGATACCAGGCACAGAACGCCCGTATTTGCTCGCTAACCGGGCAAATTGCGACTCCACTATCCTCAAATGCATCTGCAGTTGGTCATCAAGTTTGAACTTCCGCGTCGGCACAATGGTGTGTATTTCCATTCTTGTTGCAGTGGGTGAAGGGGCCAAGGCCTTAACGCTGACATTGCCTATTTCGTAATGGATCAGGTAGTTAGGAAGAGCTTGATCTGGGTTGTAGACGACGAATTCGTCATTCTTTACTTCTGACCCACGGGGTGCCATTAAAGAATCACACCTTAAGGCTCGTAATTTAACTGCATCCATGTCTTTGCGAGCTCTTTTAGCGGTGTAAGATCTGCCCAATAACACCTTACAAAGGAGTAGCATGTTTGATTGCTTCGTGTAGATATCTTGAGCACTCTTGGATGAATCCGTGGCGAAGTAAATGCCCGCCCCGTACATTTGATCTTTCGGTGTGGGCATCTTGAATCCATTCTTTATTATCAGTTCTGTTGCCTCTTTATTCGTTCCATGGAATTTGTCCTGCGATACTGATGGATCAAACAAAGTCTTTTCACATTCGAGGAACTTAATCATTAGTTCTTTATTTACTATTTTCTCGATCTTGGTGATGTTTGGAAACCAGTAATGCTCGGGTTTGATGTACTTCATGACTTTGTCATAGACTTCATAGAACTCAACAGCCGTCCCCTTATCAGGGTCTAACCTGATCAGATGCACCCCTCCAGGCTTTTCCCTCCGGATGGCAGCTATTTCTGTATCCACCTGAGCCTTTATCACTTGGATTTTCCTTTCTTCTTCTTCCCTGGCTTTTGCCTCCTTGGCTTTTCTTATCTTCTCACATTCCTTACACCTGTCCTCTACGCACGGCAGTGAACAAAAGTCTTGACAGAGATGTTTGCAACCGGGGTAGGGCCTCAGACATTTCAGAGAACATCTTACATCCTTATCTGACTGGTAGCAAAACCTTTGTCCGGGATGACCACATTTTGCAAATTTGAAATCAAACGTTTTTCTGCATGCAATTGTGGATGTATCTTCTCCGCATTTCTTCGTGGCAGGATGGCCACATCTGAGCTTCACATTTACATCTGCTTCACATTTCATGTCTTTCTCGTTTTCATAACACATTTTCTTCCCTGTATGGTTGCAAGGTAACTTACACACAACCAGCTTCTTACAGATAAATCGCTTCGGGTCTTCATGACATTCCCTTTTGTCGTAATGTGTACAGGGATGTTGAAACTTAACGACGGTTTTACAAATTTTGCTCCTTCCGTCTTCACAACAAAACTTCTCACCCACATGTTCACAATTCGCGTAGGTAAACATCACTCTCTCCTTGCACACTTTGGTATTGCCTGATCCTCCCAACATTTTTTCGTACCTCGATGCCCACATTTTGTAAACACGAAGGGAACAATTTCAGGACAGCGAATGTGATCATGAAATGGCTGACATTGTAATCTGCATCTGTGAATACGACAATTTTGCAAAGTATTGCATCGTTCCGAACAAAATGGCTTCAGTGGGATCTCATCTGCATGTGTTGGGTTAACCCTAGTGGGACTGTGGTTTTGGTTTTTACACTGTAAGGGGATTCGGCGTCCCACAACATTCTGTTCTTTCATTGATGTTAAGATTTTTCTCCAGTGTTTGGATGAACCAATTGTGATCTCATTGCCCACAAAGTACATCCCGCATTTTGCCCTCGACTGCGCCACACATCGCCTATTCAGCGAATTCAGGAACCCTACGTTGTCTGTGCTGTTACTCCTCACTAAAGACACGATGACAATATTATTTTCATCCCCTTGGTAGTTGTCGATCGTCTGAATGCTGACTCCCCGCTGCAGCTGCTCCGCTACTTTGCTGGGCCCATCCATCCTTACCCAGTCTTCCTGGAACAGATCAGGGAACTTGTCTCGGGCTTGATTCATTTTCTTCCTCAGCATTTTCACCTGTCCTAAATAAGCTCCAAGGATTGTGATTTCAGTCGCTTTGTGTCCTTGTGTGATGAAAAATAGTGCCAGGTTAATACACCTATCGGCTTCCTCTGCGTTGGTGAAGCTCCGCCCAACACTGGATGATTTCCCGACTTTGTCGTCGGGCCCACACTCCTGCGATCGATGGCACCAGAAATACATAGACTGTCCAGCAGAGGGCGGGGCTTCATTATCGAGTACTCTTTCTGTATTGCTCTCCAGATCCGGATATATATCTTTGAGCATTTCTGCAAATTCAGGCCTCATTCGATTCTGTAGTCGCAGCGTGGAGAATTCAAGACCGTTCTTGATGAGTCTTTCCATGAGGGAGATATCCAGATGATACGTTGTCTGTGCTGTTACTCCTCACTAAAGACACGATGACAATATTATTTTCATCCCCTTGGTAGTTGTCGATCGTCTGGATGCTGACTCCCCGCTGCAGCTGCTCCGCTACTTTGTTGGGCCCATCCATCCTTACCCAGTCTTCCTGGAACAAATGAGGGAACTTGTCTCGGGCTTGATTCATTTTCTTCCTCAGCATTTTCACCTGTCCTAAATAAGCTCCAAGGATTGTGATTTCAGTCGCTTTGTGTCCTTGTGTGATGAAAAATAGAGCGAGGTTAATACACCTATCGGCTTCCTCTGCGTTGGTGTAGCTCCGACCAACACTGGATGATTTCCCGACTTCGTCGTCGGGCCCACACTCCTGAGATCGATGGCACCAGAAATACATAGACTGTCCAGCAGAGGGCGGGGCTTCATTATCGAGTACTCTTTCGATATTGCTCTCCAGATCCGGATATATATCTTTGAGCATTTCTGCAAATTCCGGCCGCATTCGATTCTGTAGTCGCAGCGTGGAGAATTCAAGACCGTTGTTGATGAGTCTTTCCATGAGGGAGATATCCAGATGGTAGTTCCGCCGCAGTTCAAAACTCTCAACATTAGGCCTCAACTGTTGATGGTCGCCGATTAAAATGAGCTGTTTCACCCAGGGCCCGAGACAGCTCAGTAGTTGAGGTTCCATGACCTCCGCTGCTTCTTCAACTACGACAATAGCTGGTCGAAGCTGGGCGATCAGATCACAATGAATGCTAGCCCCAGTGATGGTCATACCCACAAATTTCTTTTGCTGCAGAATGCTCAGGCTGTGTAAAGTCTCCAACTCTTTCTTGCATTGATAAGCAGCTTTGTATCTTGCTAGATCCTCGCTGAATTGGTTTGATGACTCATGGAACTGCATATGCATCAATATCTGTACATAGAGTACACGCTCCCTCTCAGACAAACCCCATAACTCCTCTTGGTTCAACAACTGCGAAACAAACAGACCCGAGAGATACTCTTTTGGAATGGGGAATCTTTCTGGCATCCACCCGTCACTGGTATTCTTCTCCACTCTGATGATGTTTTCCAGGTTGGTTTTGACCCCTTTAGGTGTCCCAATGGCTGATTTTCGTTCCTCCTCCTCTTTCTTAGCATCCTCGTCACTTTCATCATCATTACCTGATTTCTTGTCCGAGTCTTCCATTGCAAACTTGGTGAAGTCCACAGCCACTGAGTGATTCAGTACGTCCTTCATGATAGCAAAAACATCTTGTTTTGGAAGCCACGCCTTGAATGCCTCAGACAGCAGCTTTCGGAGACCTCTTTGTAAATGGACGATTCTTGCATCGTGGTAACGCCCGCTGCAAAACTCCTTGACATTGTTGGTTTTGGTGGTTTGTGTTTTTATTAATTCCAGTATTTCGCTGATTTCTTGCTTATCAACTCGAGGTCCTTCGCGTCGACCGCTTCCCCATTTCCTGCTCCCAGCTGTTGTGTAATCATTACTTGACCTACATGTAATCCCCGAAGATGTCAAAACCGAGGGGGCATTGATTTGCATCCATGGGGAATTCAAAAGCAGATTTTCAAGCTGCTGAGGGCTCGCGTTTGCGAAAAACATCTCAAAACTCAACGACTTTCCCTGGCAAGTGTTTTCAAACCCTTTAGCTAGAGCCTTCCCTAAGCCATCCATTATCTCGCGCTGGTCCATCAGCCGGCCGAACAAATCCTTAGATTTTTTTGTTTCCATTTTCAGGCTGGAGAGGTTAAATCTCTGGGTCTTGCTGGCCGCCACCGATTCGTGCAATCTTATCCGGGTATTGCTCGGCCAACTGTTTGAGAAACTCATCCAGGGCGTGGTTCTTGTAGGTGAGGAGTAAGATTGGACTATCCGGCTTCGTCGATAAAGAATTCAAAGCGCGGACTAATTCTACTCCGATGAAGGTTTTCCCTGTACCCGGTGGTCCTTGCACTATGGCGACCTCTCTGAATAGACTATGTTTGAACGCCAATTCTTGGCTTTCGTCAAACGTTGTGTAACCTTCTGCAAGAAGGAAATCTTGTACATGTATTGGCATTCGATTGAGCTCCTCGTAGACCAAATTCGCTTCTAGTCCAGTCAATCTACGAAAAAAATAGCCAAACCCTAAACAAATTGCAACAAGAGTTTTTGGGGCGTTTTCTGGTACAGTTTCATGCGCTCTACAACATACTAAAAGTCCCAAAAAATCCCATCCCCGCAACAGCCGCCAGGACGTTTTGAATATTGGGAACTGACTTCATCATTGGACATCCATCCGCTGGAGATTTTTCAGGATAGGCTGATACGCTCTATAGTAGGTCGGTGATTCAACCAACACGCTTCGTTTATCAGTATGTTCCAAATAGCGGATTGCTTCACTGTCCTCGAAAGTATTGCACTCGCTGCACAACTCCAACATCACCACACTTTTCTCCTGGAGTAAATCCCGACTCACCACCGTGGCCCAAATGGCATCCCGAAAGTCCCCTTTCACTGAAATACACACCAAATTACCGAACATCAAGTTCCTAGATTTTTCCCAATTGCGAACTGGCCAGAAGGGAGTTAGCTTTATGGCAATGGTGATAGGCATATCGTGACTGCTCAGATCTATACCGAATAGCTGTACACTATGATAGGCGTTCATGTCTCGGTGGTCTAATTTCCCCTTCAGTAAGTCCCTCACACCCTTGTTTAGAGCACTGAAACAATCCGCTCTGAAAAGTCGGAAGTACGTATCCAGGTACTCCTCAGCGCTTGCGTAAGGACCTTGTGCATTAACAGGCCTTAAATTAAAAGCTCCCTCTAGCGGACCATGAAGTATTTCTTGTGATGTTGGAACAAGGGGTAAGTCTTTCCATTCCTTGTCTTCAAACATCAAATCGGATTCAGTTTGTGAAACGGCTTTTTTGAGGACATGGTAAAGGAATGATTCAACAGACTTGTTATCTGTACTCACCATGGGTTTGATAACTGATGAGACAAGATGGATCTTCTCGGGGAAACAAATTCAACTATCATCAGTAAGAACTGTCTGACGTTAGCGAGGCCCTCTTGGTCATTGCTCACGACCAGCGACTGAATGTACTGGACTAGGCTGCCTTTTGACGGATTAAAGAAATGTGTCTCTGAAATGGCTCTCAACACTGATTTGAAGTTACTCTGCAAACCCTGGCTTATTTCTTTCAAACAAAAGAGAAGCTTGACTAGAATTTTGATACACTTTTCACTCAGTGCTTGATATTCAGCGATATACTTCCAGACTTGAATATCCCCCAAGAGCCCAATAAGACCATCCCCGTTTGGATTCTCTCTCAGCACTTCAACCTTTTCATACATACCACGTAATACACCTTCAATCTCTGATTGCGACCGTGTTTTCCCGTACGATTCTACGTACACTCGAACAGCATGTGCCCGGGACTTATCCCTAGAACCTAACACAAACGAAACATCATCCCCTTGCTTCAGTACGATACCCGATGGTTTCACATCTCTCATATAAAACCGTACATCCCCCCTACATGTGTAATCAACCGGCAACTCGCCATCTGGTTTAATAAAACCAAAACTACCCTTATCAGGTTTTTCTTTAACATCCTTTACGACTCCAGTTAAGCGATTCCTCGCTTGGATTGTCTTTGTTTGACGTTTCTGATTGGTCCCATTGGATGGCGTACTAGTACTGGTTGGTCCTTCCTCGTTTGGACCCGAAGTAGCACCTTGTTGATTGTCAATATCCATTTTGGTTGCCACTGGCGACTGTGACGACCCCCAACCTGTTGAAGGGGACTGAGACCGTGCACGCTTCTTCCTGGGTCCACTAGGTGTCTCACTGCGCGAGTGCGAGGACCGACTCCGTTTTTTACTGAAATTCGCAACCGGTAGATCCAGAGTAAAGTCGCCGTCAATTAGCCATAAATCCTTAAGGCTTGGTTTGTCATTCTGGCTTTTTTCATTAAGTTTGAAAAGCACCCGCGTACCTTGCTGAACTGATTGAAACTCCATGGCTTTTTCTTCAAACCACTTGAAGTATACATCAGCGCCGCGTGTGAATCGGTCAGGTAGTCTTTTGGGTTCACTCACTTGAACAAAACCGAAGCACTTCTCATGTCTGATAGTTACTATCCTCCCTTCATACACTAACTCTGTCTCTGTATTCTCCTCACGGGTAAAACCCAAGTCAGCTGTGGAACTCATTGCTGACGTACGGGCAGGAGTTTCAGAATGGATGGGGCGAGAGGACACGGTGACTTCCTGAGCACCTGTGCTTGAACCTGCTGCGGCTGCCCGTCCTCTTCTTACAACCGTTGGATGATGTCCGAGATGCAGGCGGTGTAATGGAAAGTCAGTTCAACCGATGATCGACGAGCCTACAATACAAACGTTTTAAAAATATATATATATTATTTCAGGAGTGTAAGCGCCCACTCAGGGCATTATAGCTACTCATCAAACAATATTGGACGATATTGATGATATGTAGGAGTAAAAAACCTACGATGTCGAGGAGAGATCGCCCTCTCTTACCACATAAAGCCACTTGCACGACCTGGGGATCGAACCCGCGACCTCAGTGGTGGCAGGCGCCGATGTTTCCACTGCGCCACCCCGCACCCCGTTTTAATGAGGAACCAGCATAACTACCGCTACTGGGAGGCGCTGTGAGCGGTTGTGTCTTTTTCGACGTCTTGTCCCAACCTCCTGCGCATGTCCTGATTGACTACTTCCGGTCTTCAATACTACACTGTTCGAAATAACAGAGGATTTTACAGAAAATTCCTGCAGCAGAGTCCCCAGGACTGGATCTGTAAAATTACAGACTTAAATAAATGTTAACAGAGACTTGAATGGAGGCAGACCAAATTATATTTTCATACTGCTCTCAGAAAGCTTCTGGAAATTCAAATATTGAGTCGAACCAAAACAGGAAAACATAAATAATAGCATATGTAAATTTACAGAAAGTTTCTGGGGTATGGCAAGCCAAAGCGGAATTTATTCAAGAAAGCAAATATCCCTTCACGAACAAAAATTTATATTCAAGAAATTTGTAATTGTATTCAAAATGTATAAATTACCATTCAACATTTTTAAAAAGGCTGGTGATATTTACCCGGCAGCCGGGTACGCAGTGGTGAAAAAAACGTCTTGGTTGCCCGGCCGCCGGTTACGCACTGAGGAAAATATATTTTGCTTGCCCGGCTGCCGTTTACGCAATGAGGAAATCCGTCTTGCTTACCCGGCTGCCGGTCACGCAGTGACAACTTTTGTCGTTATTTTAACGGTAATTGCCGGGTAAAGAACGCATGAAATTTTCCTTGGGTAACCGGCTGCGGGTCAATATAAACATGGAACGCAAAACTGCCGCATGTGGCTTGCCGGGTGAAAAGTAGTAATATTCCTTATCACTGCATTAGTTGCTAATTCGTTAGACACATTCTGGCTGACTTTGGGAATCTGATGGGAAGAATGTGTTCCTCGGAAACGGATTTTTGGTATTAAATAAAAAGGACCCGACAGTACTGATTTGAAGTGTCTCGTGAGGATCTGCCAATGAAATCTTTGTCCCAGATCCATGTAAATGGCATCGCCTCTCCGGCCACCATTTTCCCGTTAATGTGAATAAATTCCGATAAAAAAGACGAATCCGGCAACCGTCGGTGAAACAGCAGCCGGTTAAACAAGGGATGTTTTGTCCACTGCTTGGCCAGCAGCCGGGTGAATACGACCGGCAGCCGGGTAAATAGTCACTTCGTTTTAAAAATTATTGTTCAAGATATATTTTGATAGTATAAAAAGTCTGAAAATATTGTGCAAGATGTTTATTTTGATGTTTAAAACGAATTTATGCAACCTTGAAAAAGTTTTGTCAACCTTGAATAAAATTTTGTCAACCTTGAACAAAATTTTGTCAACCTTGAATAAATTTTTTTCAACCTTGAATAAAAATTTTCTATTCATTGATAAAAACTTTCAAATCTTGAATATATAAATCAAAATGTTGAATAGTGAAAATTTTTCAGTTCTTGGATAAACTTTTTCAACCTTGAATAAAACTTTTTCAACCTTGAATAAAAGTTGTCAACCTTGAATAAAAGTGTTCAACCTTGAACGAAATATTGCCAAGACGCACGTGACCGTAGGTGATGACGTACAGCGCTCTGGTACAGTGGCCCATAAGGGACATGTATTTTTCATTTTACATTTGTATGAACCACATTGTTTTTTGGTCATGGTGTCTGTGTGTATCTTTCATGTCTGTGTGTCTGTGTCTCTGTCCGTCTGTCATGCCTTGATATCTCATCTCATGTACGGATGTACAGGCAAGTGTACATGATGAATGTACAAGAGTTAGGTCAATATGTTAACCCATTCGGAACTTATGGTTAAAAACGTGAACGTATTAATATCTCAGCAGCGCCACCTATTATTGTAGTGTTGAGTCAGCCGTTTTGTAGATACATCCCAGTACTAATGCAATGCGAAGGAATTTTTAAAAAAAATTAACCCACAGGGCTGCACTACAGAAAAAAACCGAGTTTCATGAAAGCGATCGCAGCGCCCCCTTTTATCATAATTTGTGCTGCGACATGATGGGACATCACCATGCACCAACATCCAATCAAATTCGACCTCATTAAAATTTTTCTAGACAGGGGTATATAAGGCCTTTAATTCACCTTTAACTGCCGCATTAAGCCATGTAAAAAATAGTTGGTTATAGCAGCTGACGGCGGCATCTGAGGTTGAAATTGATTAGCTCATTGGATAGCCCAGGTTGACAAACCTAGGGGTAGGATTTGTTTCCAAAGCTGTAGCTGCTGAAGGAAATGAGATATCAAGGCATGACAGACGGACAGAGACACAGACATGACAGATACACACAGACACCATGACCAAAAAACAATGTATGCATGGTTCCCGATCTTAGTGATCGGGAACCATACAAATGTAAAATGAAAAATACATGTCCCTTATGGGCCACTGTACCAGAGCGCTGTACGTCATCACCTGCGGTCATGTGCGTCTTGCCAATATTTCGTTCAAGGTTGAACACTTTTATTCAAGGTTGAAAAAATTTATTCACGACTTGAAAAATTTTCACTAGTCAACATTTTTATTTTCATATTCAAGATTTAAAATTTTTTATGAATGAACACAAACTTTTTATTGAAGGTTGCAAATATTTTATTCAAGGTTGCCAATATTTTATTCAAGGTTGCCAATATTTTATTCAAGGTTGACAAGATTTTATTCAAGGTTGACAAGATTTTATTCAAGGTTGCAAATATTTTATTCAAGGTTGCAAATATTTTATTCAAGGTTGCGAATATTTTGTTCAAGGTTGACAATATTTTATTCAAGGTTGAACAAGTTTCATAATCATATAATATATGAGAATTTTAATTCTTGAATGAATTTTACTTGTCGTGACAATAATTTCATAGCCTTGAATAAATTCCGCTTTGGCTTGCCATACTGGGGACTCTGCTGCAGGCACTTTCTTTAAAATTATTGCCCTGCCTGAAATGGCTTCCATCTTGGTTTGTTACAGCCGATTTCGGCCGGCTAGACCGTTGCTTTGAACGTAAAAATTTTACTCCCCCAAATTACTTTATCTAGCAAATATTGCTCGTCCCATTTACGAACAGCGAAATGTGACAGTAGTCTAGTTATTTGTTAGTAAATATTTCTTCTATGTGCGATGATCACGCTATGAATGTGTGCTCAGATTTGTTTACAGCAACCATCATGGCAGACGCCGCTGGATGAAATTTAAAAATACGACTTGAAATGCGTTCCCCATAGCCTGTGGGAAGGGATACCATCACATCATGATTCTTGTGCGATCAGAGATTAATGTTCCCATCTATACGCTCTTTTAATTTAAAATTACAACCTGGCCCATATTCTGAGACAGTTTCAGAAAGGACTTGCTCAACACAGTGTCCCGGTGTGACAGGGATCAAAGTCCCCCTGGAATCAAAGTCCGGTCTTATTGTTCAGCGAGGGATTAGTATATATGGCTAGATACTATGACAATAATGATAATAAGCAAGAAGTCAATCTCCAGAATTCACGAATTTTCGACCCCAACCGGGGTCTTTTTCAAGTGGAACTTTACAATCTGAAACTCTAGAAAAGACTCTTGCTTATTATCATTTTGTGTGTCAATTTTGTGCTATTCTGTATCTTGGCTAGATACCATGACCATTCGAATATAACCTCACAATAGCGGGCTATATTCATTTGACAAGGTTACATGTACATCCAACTTACTCCTCCTTAGGAGATATGGGTCAAAGTCCTTTTTTCAAGATGGCTTCCTAGCGGCCATATTTGAAGTCCAATTCGGTCGAAATTTGGTGCACTTGTAGACAGCGCCTAGATATATCTTCACACCACATCAAAACCCTCTATGTCAAATAGCCGCGAAATGCGTGGATTTTGAACTTTGACCTCTGTGACCTTGAAAAGTGGGCCAAATCAAAAACCCAGGATTTATGTGATGGAGTCTCATCAGAGGAACCCACCATAAAAGTTTCATGGTCCTAGCTAGCAGCATTCAGGAGATACGGGCAAAAGAAGGTTTTCACAAAGCGCCCCTACAGGCCTGAGTGTAAAACTGGCAACGCTAAGTTTCTGTCCAGAGATAGTTTTTTTCATAGGGTACCTGTACACCAAGTTTCAAGCTTCTAAGCGTAGCGGTTTAGAAACGTGCCAACAAACACTGGAATTTTGAACTTTGACCTCCGTGACCTTGAGAAGTGGGTCAAATCAAAAACCCGGGATTTATGTGATGTTGCCTCATCAGAGTAGACTCGGGACCCAGTCGTTGTGTCGCTCCGGCCGCCGCACTACACTCCACAAACGACTGGGAAAGCAGGCTGCAAAATCAGCGGCTAGCGTACCGACAACAACAACGGATGTGAATGAGTTCAGCCAATCAGAAACTGCGTCTTCAACGGCAGTCGTCTGCTCTTTGCAAGATGTCAAATCAGCTGATTATATCGCAACTTTCTTCGAGGTCAAGGACGGTATCCTGGTGCCTAATTCGATGCTGTGTGCGGTAAGCAGTATACGGATAAAAAAAATATCCTGCTAGTGACTTTGAAAAGTTTCTAGACGGGCGAGAGGCTCTGGTATTTCACCAATAACAACCAATCAAAAGTGTGCCAGATTTCCTCTAGTAGATTGCTTTCGGGCAATTTCATTGGTCGAGATGGTCGTTGTGGTCGTCGGTNGTGTCAGCTAAACGTAGCTTTAAGCTGCGGTTAGCTGACACGCGGATTGCGGAAGCGGAAAATGCAATGCATTTTCGCATACAACATATCTTTCCGCCAGGGTTTCCACGTCCCTATACCGCATTCCGCGTGTCAGCTAAACGCAGCCTTAAAAGGTTGACAGTTCCCCGAACAAATGCCCTTAGCTATAGACCTTACCTTCGTCACAGTGTCGACGCAGAGTAAATCAGGGGTTTTAAATCCTGATTTTCTCTAGGCCTAGATCTATGTCGACTGTTTATCTCCAATTCGCCTATTCCCCATTTCGCGTCCTTCCACTTCCCCTATTCTCCATTTTGCCTACTCACCATTTCGCCTACTCACCATTTCAACCATATGTGTCATATTATATGTATTTTCAAAGCCCAGTAATTCTTTTGGCAACAAACATTTGGTGAAAGTCAATTAAAAACTTCATGGGAAGTAATACTGTTGTTGAATCAGTTTCTGAGCCTGGTACAGGAATACACATGCACAAGGGATTCATGAATGGACCAGTAAGTTCCTTTTTATTGATTGTCGTCCACAATGGGTGAGGTCAAATGTTTGAGTTAGTGTTAGTGTTAGAGTTAGTGTTAGCGTTAGTGTTAACCTGAACCCCAATAATCCAAGATGCTGTTAACACTGAGTAAACTCCTGGTAAACACTTGGGAATCCCCATCTCTGGCATGCCCTGAACAGATTCCATGAATCCTGCGTGAATCTCTCTGCTGCTGTACATTTGTACACATGTTTCATGCATAGCCTGGAACTCAGTTCAGCTAGACCTGTTCATCACGTCTTGGAAGAGATATGAACTGAGGACTCACAGAGAAGAAAAAGTCAGCAACTTCATTATGGTAGCTGGCTGTTGACTTTGCGGTACCTGCGTCACGGGCAGCCTGCCTATGATAGCCCCCTCCTCCTGCCAAGTATGAAAGGAAAATCTCCATCCGTTTGTGAGATGTGGCTTAGAGTGCTCTTCCTTCATCTCTAAACTGATGACAATCATCAACCACCTGCTGTACAGCTGTTCCTCAGTTAGTCAGAAGCTGGTTCTGCTGAGAAAGCAGGCCTCTCATAGTTATCCATCCGAAAAGCAGTAACTGCTTGAAACATGGGCACAAACAACATGGCTGCAAATCCTCTCAATTACTTAACTCAAACACTTGTCCACTCAGCTGTGGAACACTTGGTTAACCTCTAGAGGTTAGTGTTAACGTAATACATTTTGCTGTACAAAATTCTAAACACCAGCCAAAAAGCTCAGGTTTACTCAGTGTTAACTTTACACTTTAGTGACTGAAGTGTAAAAGTTGAGTAAACTTTGGGTTAACTGCGGGTTAACTAAACATTTTGTAGGGTGGACAAGTTTCTGGGTTAGTGTTAGTGTTAGTCTAACACTAACACTAACTTAGCCCTTAACTCAAACATTTGACCTCACCCAATGTAATTAATGGGTCCAAATTAATGTTTAACACAATTAGATAATTAGATACATGTAGCTAGGCCTCACTCTGTACCATGGCCTTGGGTTCACAAACGGATTCAGCAGTATTTTGCTTCCCATGAATTTTTAAATTGGTTTTCACCAAACTTTTGTTGCCAAAAGAATTACTGGGCTTTGAAAATGCATATAATATGACATTTTAATGGTTGATTGGTGAAATGGTGAGTAGGCGAAATGGTGAATACGCAAAATGGGTGTAGGCGAAATGGTGAACGCAAAATGGGTGTAGGCGAAATGGAGAATAGGCGAATTGGGTGTAGGCGAAATAATAAATAGGCGAAATGGGGAGACCCCAGGCTGACGGCTTAAGGTCTACCGATGCTTTCCCGCCCAAATGTGAGCGACCAGGGCCCATATTCATAAAACCTTGCTAGCTTAGTTGGCTGCTAGTTGTGTACATTGGCCTGTACAAACTAGTCACTTTAGCAGGCAACTATAAGCCTAGCAGGGTTTTATGAATATGGCTCCAGGTGTCCGGCGGCCATAGGCTTCTGCACTCACGACTTATCAGCCTTAAATGGGCTTAGGCCGCCTACTGTCCATGTTTCACTCAAACGAATTGGGTGAAACGTGACCGTGTAGGCTACAACGAGCGTTGAAACAGACGGAGCCAACCGTTACATATCTCGCTTCGGCGGTTCTCTCTTAGAGGGCTGATTGTTTCCTCCCTTTCAGAATATTTTCAAAGATGTCTATGTCGAAACTAGACCAGCAGAGGGAGAATCTCAACTCTTATGCAAATGAGCTCGGAAGAAAAGTCCGAGTTGGTGAAGTTCTTCCACTGATGGGAAATATCTTAGAGGACGAGGACATAGTGAGTACCGGTGTAATGTTTTTCACTGCNTTTTTCACCCCCCCCCGTTTGCCAATGCCCCACAACAAAAGATTGACGGAATAAGCCGCGACATGACAATGGGTCATATGAATAAAGACTAGCAAATGCTTTTACTTGAATTTTGCAATACAAATGCACTAGACAATGCTGTACAAATCTGAGTAAAAGCATTTGCTTGTCTTTATTCATATGACCAAATGGGGGGAGGCACTGATAAACATGTCGCTGTATTTAAAGGAGCTGGACGTCCAAGTTGTAAACACTCACTCACGCCGAATGGGTCAATGTCGTCCTGGGTATACCATATGTTTTCCCAGGATCATCCTGGGTAATCCTTTTCTTTACCCAGGACGGCCCTGGGTAAACATAAGGATCCTTAACTTTACCCAGATTGGAGTTCCCGAGTGGTGTAGTGAGGTTGATATTCAGCGTAAATCATGAAATGAAGGGTGGCCTCGAACTAGGCCTATAGCTCCTAAGTCCTTGAGAATTTACTATCGGTCCCTTTTGAAAGTTGTAGGGATTGGTCTTTTCTCCCTATTCCACACCCCGGAGCAGGTATAGCGGTAATTTTCAGCCCTTTCGAGTTATGATCGTACTGCATGTTCTGCAAAAAGTAAATTCATGAAAATGACGAAATGCACACGGATCATACATGTTCTACCTAGGCCTATCGCTCCTAAGTCCTTGAGAATTTACTATCGGTCCCTTTTGAAAAGTTGTAGGGATTGGTCTTGTCTTCCTTTTGCAAACCCCGGAAGAGATATAGCGGTAATTTGCAGCCCCTTTTATCAATGATGCTACTGCATGTTCTCTGCCGAAAGAGACGCACGTACAGCATGATTCGGCGGGAACTCCCAAGCTGGGTTAAGTTAAGGATCCTTATGTTTACCCAGGATGATCCTGGGTAAAGAAAATGATTGCCCAGGATAATACTGGGTAAACATAAGGTATACCCAGGACGACATTGACCCATTCAGCCTCACTCACTGGTTCTCTATCCACGCGACGCCTGCGGTGCTGCCACCTATATATTGTCGGTGATTTGTACTGACGTGAATATCGTGATGAGTGTGTTGCATTGGACCGGGCACCAGTCTAACGATCACGGGGCGCTACTGGTGCTCCCACCTTCACGAAGGAATAAAACTAGTTTGCCGACCATGTTTGTAAACAAACCAGCTTGTTTACAACTTCGGCGTCTAACTCCTTTAAGCGTCCGCCGAACAATAAAGCGGGCATTGTTATATGGGGGCATTCTCACACATTCAGGCTTGAAACCACTGTCGCGTTTTTCCACCTTGTGTCCGCCGCGGTTTCATCACTGCTTGACAAATCCTTTGTTATTTTCTCGGTCCGCTGCATTTTAACAGCATTTTCTGCCGGTGCGTTTTCCCGCTGCGCGAAAACGCGTCAGTGGTTTCGGGCCCACTGACGCGTTAAGCCTCACAGTATTGAATTTTACGATATTTTCAAAGTCCTAGGAGAGTGCAGGTATAGGTCTCATAGCCTCGGGAAGGTCCCCAAAATACTTGCCTGCCCTGATACTTACTTCAAAGAATCAAGGCAGCGTTTTCAGCACACATTGAAAAAACTGCAGGCAGATCGCTAATGTAATCAGATAGACCATAGTACATTTTACACTACACTAACGTCGGAGGACGTTAGCACTTTCTGAATTCAATACAGTGAGGCTTTAAATGGATTAAATCATCCGAACTTGAACCTGCACCAACCTTGTTAAACCACAGATTAAGTTATCAATGGTTAATCCATGGTTGAACCAATTTAAACCTACCCGATTATCTACCGGATTATCTTTTTCTTGGACACTCTTTACTTTGATCACAGTGACAGTCTCAGGCCGTCTATACACGATCAATGATGATGCAGAGTTATGTTGACCATTGCCAATGAATGTGCAATATGATACGATTAACGCATGCCAGGGGCTGTGAAATGTAGGCCTGTCTGATTCTGTGACCAGGTGACAGCGGCTGTGTGCGCATCCCATCATCAAAACGTGTCATCCCTACGGCTGCATGCATTGGCGGTGGTGGTGGGTCAGACCAGACCTGACCGACGGCAGAACACCACAAATCTAACATGAAATATACATCACATGTGTGATTTTCTTGAGAAAACAGAAGTCCTATGTATGAAAAAATCACACATGATAATTTTAAGATTCCCATGTGGGAAAATAAAAAATTAACACATGTAAAAAAATCACATGTGGTAATTTCGTAAGTTCTTATGTGTAAGAAATTCCCATGTGAAAAAAATTACACATGTGAAATAATCCCATGGAAATTTCACACGTGTTAAATGAAAATTAACATATGGGAATTAGAAAATCACATGGGGATTGTATGAAAATAAAATTCACATTTAATGCAAAGGTTTTACATATGTGAAGAGTGCTTCACATAGGCCTATGGGAATAGTCATTTCACATATGTGAAAAAAAATCACATAATATGGGACTTTTTCGTAAGGGCGCCACCTTATTTGTCTTCGAGCTGTCTCAACATCCTCTGGTGAGCTACTGCTGAACACTTTTTTGAAAGAAAAAAATTGACCCCGCTGGGAATCGAACCCGCACCCTGTTATCTTTGTTCCACCGTCTCCCCATTCGGCCACCAAACCTGTTGGAAGACTTACTCATGTTTTCTCTTATCCGTAGTATTATTACTTAAGTCGAAAGTCTGCGTCTATGACAAACACAAACCATGTATCTATCAGGGGGCTCGATAGAATGGTGCATTACATATCAGAAGATCGACGGTTCGAATCCCGTCTAAATGACCACAACTTTTTTCTTTGAGTAGTGTAAGAGGTATCCGGAGATGTTGACAGCTCAGTCTGTTGCGTGAAGACAAATAAGGTGGCGCCCTCTTGCCGTCGTGGGGTCTATCATGCTCTGTGCCTTCGTTTGAGGTGTTTGCAGGGCGTTTGCAATTCTCTTGCTGGTCGCATGGGGCTTTTTGTTCGGTCGCGTCAGCTTTAACAGTGAACAAGCCTTTGAGATGATTCAATTTAGTCTTTTGACCTTCAGGAGGAGGTCAACAACAAATTGAAAATCGAGAGTAACATCGCAGCAATGAAGAAACTGATCTGGTTCCTAAGACACCGCAAAGCTGTGCACGCTTTCCTTAATGCCCTTCGACATAAACATTTCAACGGTGACTTCGACGAGCTTGCTGATAATATTGAGGGCAAACCTCCTGGACGTCCAGTCGCTGTGCCGCAGCAGGAGTCTGCTCCAAGAGAGGTCCGTGATGACGCCGACCGAGGCAACTTTCTCGACAACAAAAACAGGACCACAGGCCGTGGATCGGGAACTGCGTCGCACAACGAGCGCATCATTGTGGGCGAGGTGTGCGTAACTGGCCGCGAACAGGCTGGAAACATCCCATCTTCGCCGGGCCTAGCGGCAGGTGATGCAAGCCCCAGCAATGCTGAGGAGACATATGAAGTGGTAAAAGCAGATCAGGTGCATCGCACCAATTCTGACGGCAATAGCTTGGACATAAGTATCTTACAAAGGAAAGGGTTGATACCGCCTAGGCCGGAGGATTCTCCCGTCATGTCCGTTGGTCCATGTCTGCTTTGTGATGGCCATGAGACCAACTCATTTTATGTCACCAATTCTGACGGCAGTAGCGTGGACATAAGTATCTTACAAAGGAAAGGGGTGATACCGCGTAGGCCGGAGAATTCTCCCGGCGTCATGCCCGTTGGTCCATGTCTGCTTTGTAATGGCCATGAGACTAACTCATTTTACGTGGACATAAGTACCTTACCGGTACAAAAGACAGGGGTGATACCGCCTAGGTCGGAGGATTCTCCCGTCATGCCCGTTGGTCCACGTCTGCTTTGTGATGGCCATGAGACTAGCTCATTTTACGTGGACATAAGTACCTTACAAAAGACGGGGGTGATACCGCCTAGGCCGGGGGATTGTCCCCTCATGCCCATTGGTCCACGTCTGCTTTGTGATGGCCATGAGACTAACTCATTTTACGTGGACATAAGTACCTTACATAAGACGGGGGTGATACCGCCTAGGCCGGGGGATTGTCCCGTCATGCCCGTTGGGCAATGTCTGCTTTGTGATGGCCATAAAAGTAGGCCTAACTCATTTTATCTCACCAATTCTGACGGCAGTAGCGTGGACATAAGTGCCTTACAAAAGACAGGGGTGATACCGCGTAGGCCGGGGGATTCTCCCGTTGGTCAATGTCTGCTTTGTGATGGCCATGAGAGTAGGCCTAACTCATTTTATCTCACCAATTCTGACGTCAGTAGTGTGGACATAAGTGGCTTACAAAAGACAGGGGTGATACCGCGTAGGCCGGGGGATTCTTCCGTTGTTCCATGTCTGCTTTGTGATGGCCATGAGAGTAACTCCTTTTATGGTGTACACATGCATGCCATGTACAATTGAGATGAAATTTCATTTCTTCATGAATCAATATTGGAGATGTTGCAAAACCTGCATCAAGTTCAACGGTGGCCCATAGAGCTCATTGATGAAAAATATTTACATGTGCAACTTTTTTTCAATTCGATAATTTTTTCTTGGGGGTTTGTAAAATTTTTAGAAGTTCCCACCGCGATGAAAATATTTCCACCACGTTGATAATATTCCCACCTCGGTGATAATATTACCACCGCGGTGAGAATATTACCACCGCGGTGAGAATATTACCACCGCGGTGAGAATATTTCCACCTTGATGAAAATATTACCACCGCGGTGAGAATATTTCCACCGCAGTGAGAATATTTCCACCTCGGTGAAAATATTACCACCGCGGTGATAATATTTCCACCGCGGTGAGAATATTTCCACCCCAGGGTTCCCGCGGCTCTTGAAAACCATTGAAAATCTTTGAATTTTAAAAGAGTGTTTTCCATGTCTGGAAAGTCATGGAATTATGTGATTTGCTTATAAATTCTGTGAAAACCATGGAATTTTGACTTTTTGTGTATAAAAAAACTTGATTGCCCTTATTTCTGCGCTTAGCTAAAAAAACTCCCCGACTCCCGGCCTCAGGTGTCCGCCTGATGGCAGCGTGCTTCCCGTGCCTCATGCATCAACTAAACAGTCTTGTGGGCACAGCGTCGCCACCACAACGGGATGATGCTATGTTTGACCAAAGCATGTATTGGAATTTTAAAATTTTTGCCATGGAAAGTCATTGAAAGATCATGGAATTTTACTCAGGAAAAGGTGCAGGGACCCTGCCACCGCGGTGAGAATATTTCCACCGCGGTGAAAAGTCACGTGGAGTCAGCATCGATTGATGAGCGACCCCGGGTGAGCGGCTTACATGTAGAAATGGTCTACAGACACCGCAGTGCTGCTTCCTACCTTCAAAATGAAACAAAAGTAAGTTGCTCATTATCATTGTCATCAGTATCTATAATCGGGTCTGCGCTAAGAAGGATATTTATCTAGGGACTTTTGGCAAGGCTCCGTATCGTCGATCCGTGTCACGACGTATCGAGCTGTAGACATGTATGCATTTTTTGTTCATTTCATACGTCAAACTTGACACGGATGACGATACGGAGCCTTGCCATAAGTCTCTAGTTGTCATGAAAGCCTGCAAATGAACCAACGATGGGGTGTAGCCATCCTGAGAATCTCAGGTCAATTACGGTCGTACCCTCCCTCAATGCCCTGAGGACATCCACCCCGTTTCGGTGGGGAAGATGGACATTCCCTCATGTGTACTCGCCATTTGGTAATTCACGAACAAACCATGCAAAGCAGTGGGGAAATGCCACTTGATGTAATGGACAAATATCGCGCCTAGAATGCCTAGTGCTACAACGTCTGCACATACATCTGGTATTACGAGTTACCGGATACCAGGCTCCTAGCATTGTATCTCATTCCATAATTTATGCACGCTGCCAAATGACAGCTGCCCCAAACACATGAACTGGATCATACCTTCGTGTTCCGATCCCATCAGTACGTCCTCGTTGACAAGATAATCCGTGAGAATCATGTTGACGCGAAGTTAATTCAGGAACAATCAGAAACTCAGCGAGTNCCCTTTGATCACATGAACAGATTTAGCAACAAAGGTAACGACTAATTAGCCGATACACAGACAATTAGCAACATTTTCTTTGAAATCCAAATTGCCCAGTTTCACTAAAAATGCCCACTTTGATTGTTTAAAGTTGAATTATGGCCAGGGATCATCCAAATTGCTGTGTTTGGCCAAATAAAGTCACCAGCCACAATAAAAAATGAAGGCCTTTACAATATCTTACATCTTGGAGGCTTTGTTTGGCTTGGCTGATGGTGTTGTGTCCATGAATGTCATTCTGACTATCTCCATATCTGACTGAGGTGATCCATGTACGTACATGAACATGTATTTCATAAGTGCCCATATTCGATCTACTTCTGTGGTCGTGGTCGATTTAGAGAGGTTCAAATGAAGCTTGGGGCCCACCATTTGGGTGGTCGCGGTCGGGGTAAGGAGTGGTCGACTTAGCTAATGGAAAATGTGAAGAATTTCATTGGGCCGACGAAAATCGGTCGATTTAGAGGGGTGGTCAATTAAGAGGGGTGGCCCACTGTAATACAATACAGGACTGTAATATAACCAAATTTTATTGAAATATATGTAAAAATAAAGAAATGCGCACCAAATGAAAAAGTTCAGCAGAATAATCAGCAAGATCAGCAGGAAATCAGCACGAAATCAGCAGATTACACCTACCCGAGCTGGTCAGCCGACGGCCGGCCCATCAGCTGATCAGCGCCACAAATCACGCTGGTTATTAACACTGTAGCTATAGAGGACGTGCAGTAACGATTATGACGTCACCGCGACATCGAGATGCCGCCATTTTGGACGGCACGTCCAACGCATTCGTAGCGTCAGATGCCGTCCAAAATGGCTGACGTGCGAATTATGACGTCAATGATGGACGTCACGTGCACATGGTCTATATCATTTGATACTAACGAAGTTGACCTTCATTAAAATGATATACCAGCAATGATGTAGGCCGACTTTATTTTGATGATTTCAGAGGAAAAATCAACTCACCGTCCGGTTTGCCGTGTTTGCGTAGCACATGTATGAGCAACCAATGCGCATGCTCCGTAGGTCTCAGTGACCAGTCGGAACGTCTCGCCTCAGCCACTCTCCAATCCCACTAGCCCAGGAAAGTATGTCGTATCGTGTTGTGGGTTGCTGCACTTGTGCGGCGAAGCTGTCTGGCCTCTACGTTGGAGAGTGGCCTGTTCTCCAGTGGTTTAGTTACCAGGTTACCTGACGCAGTCATGCAGTTCGTCATGAGATTTTTATGTTAATGAGCGCCGTGGGAACCGGCTAATGCGAACACGATAAGGCAACAAATTTCATCAAAATTTGACTGTTTATTGTGGTCTAATCACCCCAAGAATCAATAGGGTTCTGCATAATAAGCATAAGAACCATTGCTGACAGTTTCGCCGCGAAAACATGTCGAATTTCGTCAGTTATCCAGGCGGAACCGCAGATTGGATGGAGAGAGAGAGAGAAATTCAGCAAAAACAA
>NMRB01000098.1:262088-287226 GCA_002633025.1 Notospermus geniculatus
ATTGAATGAGATACATCTTAGAATGCACTAATTAGCTACTAAGCTGAAACAAAAGACTAGTTGTCGGAACACTTTCCCAAGAAATGGCACACTTTGAAGATCAAACAACATGCGTATCGTAAAGTTCGTCGTTTTTTCTACCCAGTTCACCCCTTTCGGTAGCATTATTTTCAACACACATAGAGTACTCCACAAGTGAACTGCATGAATGCTGCCAATTTTCCAAAAACAGGGCGGCCATATTGGATCTGGACTTTACTTCCTGGTTCTCTTCTAATGTACTGAGCGTGTATGCTGCCTATGGAATGCTGGTCAAGACATTCTTGCCACCCCAGGTTCTATGGGTTTGTGGCATTGCTGCCACTCCCTGAATGTGTCATTTACATGCTTCTGCTCTGAGAAAATTGTACCTGTTTTTCATGTTTGGCGAATATCTTTGTTTTGGATTACATAATATAGTAACTTGTAATTCTTGGGATTTTGCTCATTTCCTGTGTCTATAAAACACATTGATCACATTGGACCCAAACAACAGTCAAGTGGGGGTGTCTTTACTGCTTTTCTCAGAGGGGCCTGGATTGAAGCACTGTGAAAATTCACAATGTCGGCTCGCCCTTAATCGAAAGGGGAGTAAGGTGGCACTCACACACTGACCCCAGTAAAATACATGTATAACAAAACGTCATGACCCCGAAAAAGAATTTCTGGAATTCTGAAGACACCTGCATCATCTCAAATTGACTTCCACAAAAATACTGAGGAATCTTGACCCCGGTCGGGAAAAGGTAATGAAAACCTGGTCATTGCATAATCAAAATGGGACAACTGTGTACTCCCAATTGACTTCATCCAAGGGCTGATGAACTCAGCGACAGTCTGCAAGTTGAACGCACTGAGTGTATACTGCAAAATGACTTGTGAAATTCATGATACAAGCATGCAAAGCAAACGATACTGATATTGATCCAAAATGCAAGATGCAGACAGCAAAGCCTAGACGTCTGGAATGATATTGCATGCAAAACAAGAATAGACTTCAAAAAGAAAATGAAAACATCAAAACGAAGAAAAGCGAGAAATGCACCAACATCTAGAAGGCCTACCTTATGAGGCAAGAAATGGCTGCTAAAACAATGGTTACACGTAATACGCACGTGACGTTGACTTAGGGGCGAATTGTTGGTGCCTGACAGTAGCTTCAGCTTTTAATATTGCAATGCATGAATTGGCTGGCAACAGCCGAGACCAGGTTCGAGGAATCCGTTGAGCATTTCAACTGCAACACGGATTCGACGAATCTGTATTGCGAAGGCGAACATCAGTAGCGGGCGGCGCATGCGCCGCACTGTCTGACTCGACTGGCTGTTCGATGGGCTAGCTCATTACCGTACCGTGGATGTTACGAACTTGATGTGGCCGTACAGGGAATGGACCCAACATTTAAAAAACACAATCTCGGTCTCTTAATATAATCTGCATGTCGTTCGTAAGCCTCAGATAGACTGTAGACGGTATTTTTTTTTAGTGGCTGTAGAATTATAGACAAGACAGCGCTCCATGTGACAGACACCAGGGCTTTCTTTTCCCACAGCTGTTCAGTTTGATATCCCGGGTTTGATATCATTCTGTGTTTAAGAAAGTCGTGATACATCTCCACAGTGCTTTTCAAACTCAGGGAGATGGCAGACATTCTGGTTGTATTTTTATAACGGGAGACGCCCATGCAATAAATATTGGGAACATTTTCGTGAGCGGGTGACTTGCCCCACGCCGAGCGAAGCGCCATTCTGTCATTTGCCGGCAGCATCTGCCTCACCTGCTGTACTTGCTCTGGGGTTAGAAGTTCTTCATCTAGTTCAACCTCTGGATCCCACTGAGTGTCTCCACCTTTCACCATCTCTCCCTGCCCTGGTTTAACATCAACATGGTGAACGTCATTCTGGCCTTTGTCTCCCGTCAACCCCCTCACTGTCTGCTGTCTTACTGTCTGTCACATACGTCTCTGGAGGTCGCAATGTCACCAGCGATTTGACTGGAATGAGACTACCAAGACGCGCACCTTTTCTAATGACAACAGGAGAATTAGAAGTATTTTCTTGACAGGCACATTGAAAGATGAGACTGAGCCACGCTCGAACTTGACCAGAGATTCAGGAATTTCAACCCCCTCTCTCTCAGTTAATTCGCTTGGACTAAAGACCGCTACCTCACCTCTACACTCACCACCCGATCTCACAAAACATTTGAGAATTTCACACTTCCCCGGATTTATTACCACGTTGCGTCTGCCCGACCGCGCCACACCGCCCTCTCCATCCTGTTCTTTCCTCAGTGTCTGGATCAGCGCTTCGGTAACATGGGATTTATCCTGGAAAATAGAGTGAAAATCAGATTCCTGGTTTTCCTTCAACAAGTGAGGGATGACATTGAAACCAACTATTGGGTGAGCTATAGGTGATGAAGTTACCACAAATGGAACCGGGTACACATTCCCTTCACCTAACACCAAATCCAACTCCACCCAACCCAGAATTCCCATCAACCCACCACTCGCTGATGTTATTACCAAATCCTGATCAACAATTCTTGGATTTCTCGCACTCTTTTTTCTGGAAAATGATTCTTCAGCCAATTCCCTTCCACCAAACTAAGCTGTGCGCCCGTGTCCCACAACACATCATGCTTTTGGTTATCTAGATTTACCGAAATAGTACACTTTTCCCCCACCAGGTGGACCAACTTATTTCTACCCCTACTAGGTGAAATACCATGAACAGATCCCCTCAGTTCATTCTCACTAAGTTTCAATTGTTCCTTTTGATGAGTTTGTAGTGTTCGGATTGCTTCACATAACACCTTATGTTCTTTCCAATGCTTTTTCTGGCACCTTCTAGAACAGTAAGTACCCGAGTGACACGCCGAGCACTGTTTTACCACCTCACCAATTTCGGTTTTACAATTGACACAGGTCCGCACAAGAGGGATTTCATTACCACTAACAGCCATACTGCCCCTCTCCAACATGGCTGATTTTAGTTTCCCGAATTGTTCTTGTTCTCTGGACAGTCCCACTTCCTATGCGAATCTCCACCGCACTTCCAGCAATGTGTACATCGTCGCATTTCATCGGATGACTCACACTTCTCACATCGGCGCTGTTTCCGCTTTTCCCCTCTATTCGAAGCTGGTGTTTCCTTCGCATTGGTTGGAGGAACCATCTTTCCTGACTCTTGTGGTATAGCTGGTTCTGGACGTTTATGCGTTCGACGATTCAACCAGTTTCTTCAGCCCCTTGACCTGAAGCCTGAGGAGACTGACAGCCTCGCTCAGTGTTCCCTGGCCTTCATCCACCGACACAGCTTTAGCTTTGACCGTGCCTTCCATCTGTCGTCGAGTGATCTCAGTGAAGCCCTCGATCAGAACCTCATCTGTCTCAAACGAATCGATCTTCTGTTGCAGTTCCAGCCGAATTGTGTCCTCACGCAGCCCAGTACATATCGCGCGTTTGAACTGCTGCTTGACCAATGCCTAACTATACTGACATTCTTTCGTTTCTTTGGACGCAAATACGATTTTCTGCCTCAGTGCCAGTCCTCGAAACAGGAAATCGAGAGGAGTTTCACGTGATCCCTGGAACAGGGTGCATAATTCTTGGTAGAGTTCAGTGGCTGAGCATTCTTGGTAAAATGAACGAATCACCCGCTGCAGGTTGGCCAGTGTAAGGTTTTCAGTGGCTTCGACATAACCTCGCAGTCGGCAACATAACTTCGCAGTCGGTTTTACCCCCTTGATAATTCCATCAATCAGTTCAGCATCACTGCGTCCCTTTGCCCTGCCTGCTTCAACTTGTCGAACAAAGCTCAAGTAACTCATGTCACTTGAAGAGTCACCAATTGTACCAGACAGTTTAAAGTCCTTACGTGACTGATCCAAACGGACCACATTCGACGAACGTCCCTTTTGGTGTAGTAGTAGGATCTGACTTTTCCTTAGGCTTTGGATCCCTCTTAGCGCTCTGGAACGACTCCAGCAGCTTCTGTAGGGTAGCCACACCCCCGTCCTTCTCAGTCTCGGCCGCCCGCATACGTTTTTCAAACCACAATCGGAGTTTCGCTTGGTCCATTTCAGCCATCGCGGTTTCATCGACAGTTTTTCCCAGGTCAAAATGCCGCAAAGCATCTCGTAACACCTCGACTTCTACCGTGTAAAGCAGAGTTCGAACCCCCAATTCTTTCTCGATAGCGGCCATTCTCGTTCAGTTGACGTCTTCTTCAAGATTGTGACGAATACAAGCTCAAGCTAGAAAATATTGTTTACGCTCTACGCTATACGGGCATGCGTAGGGCGTACAGCGTAACGCGTTGACGCCAGGTACCATATTTTTATCTATTGGTAATACATTTTAGGGTGTAAAACCGGGAAGAAAAAAGTTAGCTGTATATGGACAGTTGAATTTGTAATACAAGCCTGTATAAGTATTGCAATGGAATTCCAATGAACGATTCTCAGAATCTTAACTAGAAATTGACTACAGTCAATTTGAAAGACCGCCCTTGGAAATTGGGAGCTAAGACAGAGTTGACTGATCGAGAATTATTATCGAGCGGCCAGGGTTGGTGCCGCTTTTTTGAAATAGGGAGAATAAGTCTCCCATTCCTAAACGCAGGGAGACTTTTTTCCAAAGAGGGAGACTTGATTTCTCCCTACTAACTTCAGAAGGAGAAGCTGTAAAGGTCACTACTATTCAGTGATAAACTGAACTATGTGCTATGTACTGCCAACAGGGTCCAATAACAGGTATCTGGAGGACCATTGAATCATCAATCAAGAGAGGAACTAGTCCAGGGTGATCACAACGCCACCTTCAGCATACATAACGAACTAAAAGCACATGTGTAATGTTAGGTGCATGTTGTAGAAGTGATAGTAATAGTACTATGAATTGCCTGAAGATGGCATTTCAGTCACTCAGTTTGAACCAATCATGAAATATAGATAAAACGAGAAATTTCACACTATTTGTACACGGATGACCCCAAGAATCAATAGGGTTCTGTGTAATATGCACATCTACAATTCCTGAAAGTTTTACCGCGATACATGGCGTTTTTCGTTAGTTATCGTTGGAGAACCGCAGATTGGATGGAGAGATCCAGAGAAATTCAGTAAAAACAAGGAAGACCGCCCCATTGAGATGGGGGCGGTCTTAATTAGGGGTATAAAGCTACTGAATTGAAATGTCCATCATGTGATTTCCGACACCTCAGACATCAGACTGACCAAAAATCCATATTGGATCTGTTCGGCAAATTGGTACTCAAAATCGGGCTGGCTCATGGACTATCTAGGCTGCTCCCAGTGAAAAATTCATTCCCATTGAATTTTAGTCTCGCGCAACCAGCCCCTCGTTCATACTCCGAGGTCGTCAGACCGAGGGTCTGGCACGGAACGCAATTCTCATTGTAGTGACCTCATTTTAAATGATTCGAAATGAGGTCAGCTTCGCTGATTGGCTAGTCTCTACCAATGCGTCATGGATCTCAAAAGTTGGTGACGTAGGCCGCAGGAGGAATATGGCTGCGCCCAGAGAACTTGAAGCGTGAAAATTAGCAAGGTGAATCGACTCAATTTGTGTTGTCAAGTCAATTTATAGTGTTTTTCATTGGAATTTCAGGCAAGTATAAGGGAGTAAGAAATAAAAGTGGAAAATAAGAAGTTGGAAATTTTGGAATTTTGCGTGATTTTTTTCAATTTCTCAAAATGGACGAAAATTTTTTACCATTTTGAGAAATATCGCCCGAAAAATCAGACAAAATGTCATGTTATTTCAAGAAAATTTCTCAAAATGGTAAAAAATTTTCGTCCATTTTGAGAAATTGAAAAAATTCATGCAAAATTCCAAAATTTCCAACTTAATATTCTTTCGATTGGGGAGGAAATTATACTAGAAAAAGTGCGGTAGGCCTAACAGCAAGGGCTACAAAATACTATAGTTTTACTCGCATGCTGCATGCGTTTTGCATTGATTGTGCGTCGTGTTCTACGTCATCGGCGGTAGATTGTCCGCCATGATGGTTTTACAAGTCAAAGTAACCATCAATTGCAAGAGTCTTGTGGCACGAGACTAACTGAATTTAGGTCACCGTGTCATCGGAATCGGCGAATCATTTGGCGGTAATACTCCACGAACGGGAGGCATATTACATGTATATTAATAGACTGAGATTTTGGGTTTTTTTAGTGTACACTGTACACCCACATCAAGTTCATATCGTTCAATTTGGGCTGAGCTAGCCCATCGAACAGCCAGTCGAAGAGCCAGTGCGCCGCCCGCTGCTTAAATGTTCACATTCTCAATACAGATTCGTCGAATCCGTGTTACGCTGAACGGATTCCTCGAAACTGGTCTTCGGTGTTGCCAGCCAATTCATGCAATGCAACAAACGATGAGTCTGTGATCGATATTGGAGGTATTTTATAGGAGGCTGGAGCTGCTGTCAGGCACCAAAAATTCGCCCCTACACATGTAAGTCAACTTCACGTACGTATTTCGTGTGACCATTGTTTTAGCAGCCATTTCTTGCTTCATAAAGGTAGGCCTTCTAGATGTTGGTGCATTTTTCATGTTTTCTCCGTTTTGATGTTTTCATTTTCCTTTTGAAGTCTATTCTTGTTTTGCATTCTGTGCTACAATATCATCCCCGGACGACTTGGCCTTGCTGTCTGCATCTTGCATTTTTGGTCAATATCAATACTGGGCTTATTTCATAGGCCTACGATTTGTCTGCGTTGTGTTGTTGAATGAATCTCACTAATTAGTCATGCCGAATCGGTTAATGTCGTCCTGGGTATAGAAGAAATATACCCAGGTTCAATGTCGTCCTACTAAACTATACCCCGGGTATAGTTCGATCCACAGAAGTATACCGAGGATACCTGAAGACGAGATTGTTCTTGCAAATGCCACATGACCATGCACAAGCATGACAAGTCGAAAAACATCGCTCTAGCGCCCGACACGACGGGTAGCCTACCATTTTAATATATCGTACCGACAGCCATCAAAGAATTTTTCGTGCCGTTTATCGTCGCTCAAATCCGCAATAGTCCTCGCAGCACGGCTGATGTAATGTCGATGCGGACGTAGATGAACGCACGACACCGAACAAACATCTGACGCAGATCGGCTCTGTTCGTTTGCTCATTTCTTTGAAATTGTTAACAGTTGACCCATACGATGAGCACAAAAGCTGACAATATTGACTGGTATTTGGAAGATGTTGATTGCAAAACTGCCGTCCCAGTTGAAGCGAAAAACAAATTGGCGGCCATCCATTCATAACTCGTAGGCCTACCTAGGCTCAAAACTACGGTACTGGGGCTGAAAGGGTAAATGTCGTCCTGGGTATATACAAAGATTACCCAGTATCTCAATCTTTACTAAAACAATACCCTGGGTGTAGTTCCGGTAGCCGAACATCACCCAGCATCCGCAATCAGTGCCTAGAACGAGCCGTATTTAGAAATCCCGTGGAATCTCGCGGTCTCGCGCCGCGGTAAGTGTTGAGTGTAGCTGTTCATGACAATATTCTTTTGGCTGTCGCGTGATCACGGGCGAGAGAACCTCGAATCCAGGTGTCATACTACGATGCTGGCTGATGTTCGGCTACCGAAACTACACCCAGGGTACTGTTTTTGTGAAGATTGAGATCCTGGGTAATCTTTGTATATACCCAGGACGACATTTACCCTTTCAGCGGTACTGGGTATACTTTTGTAGATCGAACTATACCCAGGGTATAGTTTTTTGTAGGACGACATTGAACCTGGGTATATTTCTGTTATACCCAGGACGACATTAACCGATTCGGCATTAGTCATAGTCCCGCTTCACCATCCTCTCGCTCTTGTTACACAGGCGAGAGTCTGGTCGAAAAGACTACAACTTTCGTTACCGCCAGGTGGCAAGTGTCCAGCTCCGAGCATCCGAACGGCTGATTTGATGTCATCAAACATGGCTGCGCGCATGAAACGCATGATGAAAGAAAGAGTGAGGGAAATTTTATCTAACAAGTTTTATCGTGGTTTTCGCTGAGTGATACATGTAGGCCTATATAGAATGCGATCGAACCTGGCCGTTTGAGGTGGATTGCCGATGAAATAAAGTGGAATTATATTGTATACAGACCAATTTACCGTCTGGCTGAACTTTTGAATCCCTGGCCGGAAGTGACCTACCATGGCACAAAATGGAAATCCTATTGTACAATGCGGCTTATTCCGTCAATCGATGACCATGGATAGTCGTTCCTACCGTGCTAAAAATGTAAAATTTCCTTCAGACTCTTTCGTTCATCATGCGTTTCATGGGCGCAGCCATGTTTGATGACGTCAAATCAGCCGTTGGCCAATCCGATTCGGATGCTCTGAGCTGGACTTCTTTTTTCATTTTGAGTAGCTTGTGATGGCCTCCTCCGTACTTACCAGGGCCAATAATGCTACATGTATAGCGTCGGCCCTGACGGAAAAATGAAATACAAATACAAATACAAATGAGCTGGACTCTCGCCAACTGGCGGTAACGAAAGTTGTAGTCTTTTTCTACCAGACTCTCGCCTCTGTAACAAGAGCGAGAGGATGGTAAAGCGAGACTATAATTGTCATTGCTAGCAGTATAGGCCTATTCACTCAGTGCGTTTGCTGCAAACTTCTGAGTTCATCAGCCCTTGGATAAAGTCACAGGTCGTCACTTGCTCTCGACTATGTGATGCATGTAGCTGCATCCAGCATTGAAGAAGAGAACTGAAAATGCGATATGACCAGCAGAGGGCCATAACACATTCAGGGCTTTCATTAAGCCTGCGTATGGCGTCTATTACGCATGTAAACTACAGAACTGACGCAAATATAAATAACTCTTAAGTCTCAAAAACGCAGGTAAATTCGATGATACGCTGATGGAGAAAGTGTGGAAGTCACATCCGTATATTCTGTCTAAATTTACGCTAGTAGGACCCCGGCTGACGTAGTATCAAGATATTGGAAGTCGCGCGCCGGCCAAAATTTCTTCCACACACCCAATCCTTGCTAGCGCAGCTGAAAATAGAACTGGAGATTCCCGTCGCCCATGGCAACTACACACTCCTGGCTCGCCTGCAGTGCCGGTAGCAGCATACAAAGGGAAGATTGGCTCCAGTAAAATATAACAAGAAGTCATGAGCCCAAAAAAGAATTGCTGGAAGTCTAAAGACCTCAGCATCTTCCCAAATTGACTTCCATAAAAAAATTGTGGAAGTCATGACCCAGGTAGTGAAAAAGTTAATGAAAGCCCTGACACATGCAGTACAAAAAGAGAGTTGATCAGTCGACTCGTAGGCTACGTGTCGATTGAGTCAGCAAATATTAGTCAGAGAATCTTACTGCGATGCGGCAAAAGAATTGGAACTTGCAGGCATCATACCTGCAAGTTCCAATTCTTTTACCGTTTACAGTCTACATGTATATTTTTGTTCACGAAGTGACGTTATTTTCGTGCCACATCATTTCTTGTCACACGGGTTTATTCACTTAATATAGCACCAATTGGCACGAAATTTCACTAATAAGTGTAATGTAACGCCAAGTTATGTCTCTTATAGTAGAATTTACATATTATTCGCGTTTTTTCGAGAAATCGACACTTTTGTTTGGGGCATAATCGCCGATGTATGGACGAATGTATACATCATCATGAAACGGCATTTTTGTGTACAAAATAACGAGAGCATGCAAAAAAATCAGAAGAATATATCACCTTTACACAACGATGTGTATCAAGATCTCCTCCCCTATTTATTTTGAACCGTATGTAATCCTTCATCACCGAGAAATGAGCAGAAAAGTCCAGAATTGCCCCGTAGCAGACGAGTCGGGTCGCCATTTTGTTTGATCCACGCATAACCGACGTGTATGGAGAGACGATGTGTGTACGCACATATAGTGCACGAATGTTCAGGTAGCCTTCTTGGGACTAAAATAAAGGGATGCCTTGTGGATGAGTTGATAATTGGGGTCAGTGTTGATGGTGAATATAGGCCATCGCCGCATTTGGGTTATCGGTATTGTCCAGTTGGTTCAGTGTTACGGCTATGGTTGTCTATGGCCATGGGTTCGAGCCCGGGTGGTTTTTTCTCCATTTCTTTTCTTTTATTTACAAAGATTTTGTCTGTTTGGATGTAAGGACTTGTCCTGCTATCGATTTTCTTTCCGGTGCCCAAACCAAACATCTATTCCCCCAGCAACTAACTGCAGTCTCATGATCTGAACGTCACTTCGTGAACCCGGTCGCCACCAGGCTTGTTCCGTATATTAGCCAATATGATAAGTTACAGAAGCTATATATAAACAACAAAACTAGTCAAATCGATGAGGTGACCCAGATCCATTATTCATTTAGTACATCGCATGGATTTATTGACAAAAAAACAGGCAATTTCCGGAAGTGGCGGTAAAGTTTTTCATGTACAGGAAGCCATTCTCTATCAAACTAGACAGTTTGGCAAATTTCATACCAAAAACCCCATGGGACTCTTATTTCGCCCATTTCACACCTGACTGGAGTAACGAGTTGAACAATGGAGCCTGACACATGGCGGCCATCTTGAAATCTAACATGGCGTCCATCTGACATAAATTTTGGGGGCTCCATGCTGTTCCCCGATATCCAAAACATGGGTAAATATATTTTATTTTCAGTGCTATGAGCAATAGGACCTGAGATATTGCTGAAAAAATGGCTATTTTGGCGGCCATATTTAAAACCAATATGGCTAAACACATAGACACCTCTCCTCACACTCGACAGCTATAGTAAAGCTGTCGGGTGTGAGGAGAGGTCCACATTGCTCACTTCCAACATGATCCCCAACCAACACTTGTCCACCGCGCCCTGTTCCATCATTCTGGGTGTCACAGGTCACCTGACCTAGGGGTATTTGTAGACTATGTACCAAGTTTCAGATCGATAGTCCAAGCGCTTACGAAACGAGCCCTGCTGGAGCCTTGTTCACACTTTCACACTGGAGGCGCGCTGCGATGTGGTGCGATGCGTTGAAAAAATCGCCAAGCGGTGTCAGTTTTGACATAGCGCAGCGCTGTGCGACGCGGTTGCGTGCGGTGATGATTAGCGGAAGTGACATCATTCATGTCATTCAAATTGTGCCAGATATCCTCATATGGCAGCGATTCGACGCGGAAAAATACTGCAGGAACGACTGGGGGCGGTGGAAATGGCTCGGCGCGTCCCGTCGCACCGCAAGCGTGAAAAGTTAGGGCTTCATCTTCTTCGTTCTGTGGGGCAACCCCAACACGTATTAGATGTATGTACAGTAGATCCATGTAGACCAATGGGTAGGCACTACTGTGTTGACTCCAGAGTCGATTATCAATATCTGCCCCAAAAGTTCAATGTATAATGAACGAAACAGTGATGTAGGCCTACTTACTGATATGATTTAATACCCTCTTGGAAAAATGTAAAATCCAAAATACAGAATAGCACAAAATTGACACACAAAATGATAATAAGTGTCAATCTCCAGAATTCACGAATTTTCGACCCCAACCGGGGTGTTTTTCAAGTGGAACTTTACAATCTGAAAATCTAGAAAAGACTGAGCTGAAACCCAAATGTAGAACTAACACCTGTGTAGACAGGATGAGTGAGCAATTAAGGAAAGAATAGTGTCCAAGCACCACGGATGGTTGCTGGACTAAAATAAGAGAGTGGATGTAATTAAGGAAAGAAAAGTGTCCAAGCCCCACGGATGGTTGCTGGACCTAATAAAGAGAGTGGATGTACATGTAATTAAGGAGAAACTGATTTACCTGAAAGAAAAGGGTTTAATAAATATGACATGTGTAATACATAACAAGCACAAAGCGAAAAGATGGTCAACACAAAGTAAAAGAATATAGAGGAAGTCAACTTCCAGATCTGTAGGAAAAAACCAGAATGGATAATGCAAATCACTAAGCAATGAGAAGAATAGGGCGAGGAGGAATAGAGCAAAGGGGGGGGGAGGGGGAAAAACAAGGCCTAGACCAGAAGGGGAGCCACGTGCCCACCACAACTGGAAAACCTACAACGAAATAGGCCTACCAGGGGGAGGGAGCGAGAAGAACACGAATGCCAAACTAGGGACTCAGAACCTCAGCATCTTGTGTTAAGACCTGAGGGGGTGATGGTTTTAAGGGTCCACATCCATTTCAACTCTGTACTGAGGAGGCTCGTCTCATCTGGACATGTCTCGAGGATGGTGAACCTCAGGTCCTCGACAGAATGTCCTGGCAACTTGAAGTGGGCATAGAGTATCGAGCAGTCACGATCATCCTCTTTCCCTAATCTGATGTTGGACTTGTGGTTGTTCATCCTTTTACGGAAACATGTTGTCTGTCCGACGTACTGATTGATGGTGGTGCATCTGGTACATGTGATGCAGTAGACCACATTTCTGTTGTCACAATCAGCGGGACCCCTCAGACGGAGTAGATGGGACCTTCCCGTGGAGGAACTAGTGATGTGGGACTGGGAGGGCAAGGAGATGCAAAGTTGACATTTCCGACCTCTCTTTGGTCCTTTCCCTGAGCAAGGGTCACAGGTGGGCTTGGCACGTTGGATCTCCTGTGTGGGGACCTTGGCTCTTACCAGCACATCACGAAGGTTTTTAGGTCTCCGGAATGCAATAAGGGGTGGCTCAGGGCAGCATTCCTTCATTGATGGGTTCAAATGAAGAATAGGAAGGAAACGGCGTGTGATTGCAGTAATGTCTGGCAGTCCAGGGTGATAGGTGAGGACTAAGGGAATCTTGCGGGTTTTGGGGGACTGCTGGTTGTCTCGGACCTCACTTCTGTCGACACTCTGGTTAGCCTGGGGATCACCATCATCAGCTCTGTCTCTACTCCCATCCTCTTGGAAAAATGTGATGAGTAATCCCTCATGAATGGTTATTTCGATGAATGGAATATCTCCTTTCACGAACCTCGATGGGATCTGTTAGCGCAATAATCCAGGGTGAAGGCTAGTTGTAGACCGCGACGTGAAAAGACTACGAACAGAAACGCGACATCGAATTGTTTAGTTTACCCCAAAATGACACAGAATTAAAATGAAAATTTCGTATATAAAGCTTCATCGACAAAAATACAGCTGTATAGTGTTTAGTGATATTTGGTCTCTCTCTTTTTTAGTGGAGTTGACCTGATTTTTGGTGGGATTCATTGAAGTAGGCCTACACTAGAACCTCCCTTAGCGAACACCTCTGCCAGGTGGACACATCCCTAAGGAGAGCAGAGTTCAGTCACCATTTGGCGTCTGTATCGAGAATACCTCTCAATTAAGGACAGCCCCGGACAGTCCTGAAGGGTGTGCCCATAGAGAAATTTCACTGGTGAAGTCCGTTTCTCAAAAAAATCATGAACAAAAGCCTGACGTGGTCGATGCACAACTTCGATTTTGACGTTTTCCTCTTTGGCTTCCATTGTGCATATTGTATTCATTTTAGTGTGTGTGTGTGTGTGTGCGTGCGTGCGTGCGTGTGTGTGGTCTTTGTTAAGTCTGGCTTTGGTAAGTATGGCTGTCTTTCTCTTCTTTGAAATTGCCTAGTGAAAAAAATATCCCCTTCCATGTCGGGTCCTGGGAGACACTAGAGAGCTTTCGCTATCCTGATTCCGAGATCGAGAACGGGAATCAGGTCAATTTTTGTGTATGACGTCATCATTGTTTGGGTAGTGTTTTCCCGTTCTCGATCAGATCTCCGGCGTTCAGCGCTTGGTTCTCGGTGAGGATTCCGAGATCGAAAGATGCCCACTTCACAGCAAAAATGGCCAATGTTTGGGACACCATTCAGGAACTAGGCCTACTTGTCGTTTGGATGTGTGCCAAAAAAGTGCATGGCTCGTGGTGATCCATGCTGTTTGGGGTAGAATGGTCAGCAGTGCGTGCATTGCAGTGTAAATTTTTGCAGTTGATTGGCATGATTGGGAACAACGTTTCCAGGCCAAACGCACTCATGTCGTCAACAAAGCAGCGTCACGTCATGCTTTCTCCTGTACGTCGACGACGTCACTGACGTCATATCTCGGTTCGGGATTGCGAAAACGAACTTTCTTGTTTCCGAGAACGGGTACGAGATCGAGTATCGTTCTCGGCGGACCGGATCTCGGAACGGGATAGCGAAAGCTCTCTACTATAGATGTTCTTCACTGACGTCACAACGGTCACGCGACTGCTAAGAATCGGCCACGTTGGCCGTAAAATGGCCGGCACCGACGTCAAAACTGTCACACCATGACGTTTTGACGTCATGATCTGTTTGTTGCCGCTGTGTTCATGTCGTGATGTCGCTTGACAATATGGCGGCATCGTGTCGTCATGGAAATGTGACGTCACGTGAAGAACCTCTATAGGAACGTTTGGTTGCAAAGTTGTAAATCTGAGCAGAAGCAGAAGTGATGCTGAAATCATATCTCTCACTTTTCCTCTTCTCAGTTTTTAGCTCACCTGTGGTGAGCTGGTGCAGCGTCCGTCGTCCGTTAGCAGGGCACGTTTCATAACCGCTGGGGCGATTGATCTGAAACTTGGTACATATATATTCCTTGGTCATACGACCTATGACACCAAGATTCGGTCTGATTGGATTCAAACTTGGCCACCAGGTGGCTAAAACCAAAAACACAAAAAATGCAATAACTCCTGAACTAATGACAGGATCATCTCCAAATTTTTATCATAGGTGTATCTAATGAGGATACATAAAATATATAACGGGTTTTTCATTTGACCTACTTTTCGAGGTCACAGCGGTCGAAGTTCAGAATTTTGCCTTTTGGTGGGACATTTCGTAACCGAGGGGGCTATTGACATGAAACTTGGTACATGTACATGTACACCTCTAGGTCATATGATATATGACACCAAGTTTCGGTCCGATTCGATTTTTGGCTTGGCCTCCAGGTGGCCAAAACCCCAAACCCAAAAGGTGCAATAACTCCTGAAGTATGACTGGATCATCTCCAAATTTTTATCATAGGTGTATCTAATGAGGATACGTGACACATCTAATGGGTTTGTGATTTGACCTACTATTCAAGGTCACATAGGCCTAGGTCAAAGTTCGAAGTCTAGCCATTTGCTGGCATGTTTCGTAACTGCTTCGGCTATTGACGTGAAACTTGGTACATATCCAGTCTTTTGTCAGTTGACCTATGATACCAAGTTTCGGTCCGATTTGATTCTTAGCTTGGCCACCAGGTGGCAAAAATGAAAACTCAAATTTCAATAATTCCTAAACTAACGTCTGGATTGACCTACTTTTCAAGGCCACAGAGGTCAAAAGTTCAAATTATTGTCATTTGGTGGCACTTTTCATGGCTATTTGACCTATTCTGACTTGGTCTGATCAGGTGTCTGGGTACCCTCTGCCTCGAACTCAAGGCTTGCCCAGGAACATTTCGATTTAACATTTTGTCATTTGTCCTTCTGGTACATTCACACAGGTGAGCACATGGTCCATGGACCATTTCATTTTCTGTTGGAGACTTAGAGGCAGTGTGGTGTAGTCGTGAATTGACCGGCTTCCAGTGAATCTGTCATTCCCATTGGTCAACTGAATTTACAAAGTGATGCACCATGGGGGCAAACGAATCGCATGATACAAAAGGCAAAGTAAGTCATGGATGGGTTTTATTTTTGTTGTGTTGCTTCATATTTATTGAGAAAAAAATATACAATACCCCCGCAATAGCCTGACAATTACCTGAACTTTTCTTAAAATTTGTGACCTGTTCCAGGAAAACCATCCATTTGTAAAAAATGTTCATATCGTATGTTTTGATGGATTTTTGTAGAAGGGACAGAGAGCTTTATAATGACACTTAAATTTTGATAATCGGACAATAAGAATTCTCGTTTTTGGAAGGTCACATGCCGATAAAACACCGTTTATCGAGAAAAAAAGAAAATACGCTGTGAAGTCAAGAAATGACACTGGTTTGGGTCTCGCAACTGATCGTAAAGTGAAAATTTAGCACTTTATAGTGATAATCTCTGGGTTTTGGTGGGAAGAAATGTGTTTGAAATAAGTTAACAAACTTTCTATCGAAAAAAAAATTGAAAATTTTTTTTTTGAATTCTTTTACTTTTGACATTCATGCTAATGCGTTCCTGGCGACTTTATCCTGGTTTTCCTGGAACAGATCACATTTATAATCAAACCATAACGAAGTATAGTTGTAGCATTGGAAGAATACACGAGTTTGCACAATGAGGACAGAAATTGTACAGTGCATTCCCTATGTTCAGATTATTAGCGCTACCTCCAAAAGACGTACAGTACTACCCTAGCCCTAACCATAACCATAACAATAACCACAACTACCCCCCCCCCCCCCCCCCTTTTCTACCCCTAGGTGAAATACCATGAACAGACCCCCTCAGTTCATTCTCACTAAGTTTCAATTGTTCCTTTTGATGAGTTTGTAGTGTTCGGATTGCTTCACATAACACCTTATGTTCTTTCCAATGCTTTTTCTGGCACCTTCTAGAACAGTAAGTACCCGAGTGACACGCCGAGCACTGTTTTACCACCTTACCAATTTCGGTTTTACAATTGACACAGGTCCGCACAAGAGGGATTTCATTACCACTAACAGCCATACTGCCCCTCTCCAACATGGCTGATTTTAGTTTCCCGAATTGTTCTTGTTCTCTGGACAGTCCCACTTCCTATGCGAATCTCCACCGCACTTCCAGCAATGTGTACATCGACGCATTTCATCGGATGACTGACACTTCTCACATCGGCGCTGTTTCCGCTTTTCCCCTCTTTTCGAAGCTGGTGTTTCCTTCGCTTTGGTTGGAGGAACCATCTTTCCCGACTCTTGTGGTATAGCTGGTTCTGGACGTTTACCATCAACTGATGCGTTCGACGATTCAACCAGTTTCTTCAGCCCCTTGACCTCAAGCCTGAGGAGATTGACAGCCTCACTCAGTGTTCCCTGGCCTTCATCCACCGACACAGCTTTAGCTTTGACCGTGCCACCCGCGTTCCTCTTATTCTGGACTTCCATCTGTCGTCGAGTGATCTCAGTGAAGCCCTCGATCAGAACCTCATCTGTCTCAAACGAATCGATCTTCTGTTGCAGTTCCAGCCGAATTGTGTCCTCACGCAGCCCAGTACATATCGCGCGTTTGAACTGCTGCTTGACCAATGCCTCACTATACTGACATTCTTTCGTTTCTTTGGACGCAAATACGA
The DNA here is from genome assembly GCA_002633025.1 of Notospermus geniculatus. NCBI lineage: Eukaryota > Metazoa > Nemertea > Pilidiophora > Heteronemertea > Lineidae > Notospermus > Notospermus geniculatus. The sequence goes on from NMRB01000098.1 coordinate 279,383, forward strand.
TCTTCTGCCTCAGTGCCAGTCCTCGAAACAGGAAATCGAGAGGAGTTTCACGTGATCCCTGGAACAGGGTGGATAATGCTTGGTAGAGTTCAGTGGCTGAGCATTCTTGGTAAAATGAACGAATCACCCGCTGCAGGTTGGCCAGTGTAAGGTTTTCAGTGGCTTCGACATAACCTCGCAGTCGGCAACATAACCTCGCAGTCGGTTTTACCCCCTTGATAATTCCATCAATCAGTTCAGCATCACTGCATCCCTTTGCCCTGCCTGCTTCAACTTGTCGAACAAAGCTTAAGTAACTCATGTCACTTGAAGAGTCACCAATTGTACCAGACAGTTTAAAGTCCTTACGTGACTGATCCAAACGGACCACATTCGACGAACGTCCCTTTGGTGTAGTGGTAGGATCTGACTTTTCCTTAGGCTTTGGATCCCTCTTAGCGCTCTGGAACGACTCCAGCAGCTCCTGTAGGGTAGCCACACCCCCGTCCTTCTCAGTCTCGGCCGCCCGCATACGTTTTTCAAACCACAATCGGAGTTTCGCTTGGTCCATTTCAGCCATCGCGGTTTCATCGACAGTTTTCCCCAGGTCAAAATGCTGCAAAGCATCTCGTAACACCTCGACTTCTACCGTGTAAAGCAGAGTTCGAACCCCCAATTCTTTCTCGATAGCGGCCATTCTCGTTCAGTTGACGTCTTCTTCAAGATTGTGACGAATGAAGATTTTACATCCCGGCTGAGCCCCCAAATTGTAAACACCGTATCCACGGGTTCCGATGGTTGGCATCAATGGTCTGTAAGGATGGAGGGAGAAATAACACTAAGTGTTCATCAAAAACCCATGAAAATGGACGGGATTTATTTCCCCAACAAACGACGCACTTTTACATGTTTAGCATACAGTGCAAGAATATTCAGGTGGAGTCATCACTCCTCTGAACCGTAGTATAGACTACTTCACATCATTCCTTACAACTCAACTCAAGCTCAGAGTCTAGTGGCAACGTATATCAGCAACAGCAACCTCACCCACAAAGGTCATTAATAAATGGAAGTCTACCCTTCACCTTGTTGAAGAGTGGTACTGGTCTGCCAGTTTTCTACATACCTTCGCTTGTACGAAGGAGACTAAGTCGAGATTTTTCCAGTTCAAAATTCTGCATAGGATTCTGCCAACTAATTCTCTTACTGTTCAAATACAAATTAAAAGAAACGAAGTCCTGCTCCTTCTGCCAGATATACACTGAAAGGCTCGAACACCTCTTTTGGGACTGTGCCAAGGTGAAAACCATTTGGCTGCAACTAAGTGACTGGTTGTCGGATAGCGGTATTGACTTCAAACCGAGTGCAAAATCTGTCCTCCTAGGCGAAGAAAACCTCCCTGAACCTGTTCCTCACATTCTGTGTATTACAAAAGAATACATTTATAATGCAACGTGTCAAGACCTAACTCCATCTTTTAACGCACTTAAGGCCTGCATCAGGCATAGATGCCTCATTGAAAAGTATTATAAACCTTCCCACGACTTTATTCGCAAGTGGGGCCACCTCTTAGAGGATCTGGCCATCACATGGGTCTAACACGTTTACATTTCCTACGACCGTAACGACATCTTGTGTTTACTGCCGTAGGCCTACTTACCACACTTCAATGTGTTTGCGTGAGTTTCTTTACCACCAATGCCGCGCGTCTTTGGTGTGATCCTTTTATTGAAAATCCATTAAGTTATTTTCCCGGCGGTGAACGCGCGTCGTTTTTCGCCGTCGCGGCCCGCGGCGCGGTTTTGGTCTGAACAGACCTTTACGGCTACATGCATGTCGGGTCGAACTTGTGATGGCACAGAACAGGCGCAGACGGACTTTGCTGGATCACTTACGACCGCGTGGAACAAATCAGTCGCCGATATGGTGTGACATGACTGCAGTTGCGTCGGGACCACTCGCCGATCAAAAAGATCACGAATCGCAAGAGTTGAACCTATTCAACTTCTGTGTCATCCTAAATAAAAGGCCCGTTTCCACTATAGCGCATTCTGCCGCGTCTTGCGGCGAGCGGAGCGGTTTTCGCAGACATTGGGATAATCAATAGGCCAGTGGAAACAGTCCTTAAAGCCCCGTTCAAAGCCGGTGACAGACTGGCGCGCACGCGGCGCGTCCTCAGGCGTTCCACCAGTCAGATTCTTCGTTAGGTGATTCGGTTTGTGTTACCGCCTCCCTGATTGGTTGAACGCTTCCCAACGCGTTGCCTACGCGTCAGTCTATCACCGCCTTAAGGCCCGTTTCCACTATAGCGGATTCCGCGGCGGTTTCCGGCGAACGGTGCAGTTTTCACAGGGCTTTGGATAATCCTTCGATGGTGTAACAATACAATGGTCTATTGATTATCCCTATGCCTGTGAAAACCGCCCCGCTCGCCGCAAGACGCGGCGGAATCCGCTATAGTGGAAACGGGCCTTTTTCACAGGGGTTTGGATAATCCTTCGATGGTTTAACAATACATAGCCTGTTTCCACTAGACCGGTTTCCCGCATTGCGTTTTGCGATTTCACAGGGTTTTGGATAATCCTTCGACTGTTTAACAATACATGGGGCGTTTATTGTCCAAATGCCTGTGACAACCGCCCCGGCGCCGCAAAACCGCTGCGGAAATCGGTCTAGTGGAAACAGGGCTTAAGGCCTGAACCCACTGACGCGTTTTGCCGCAGCGTTCGCTGTTGCGGGAAAACGGTGTGATAAACGCCGAGAATGGTTTCTATTCATTTCCATAGATCTGTTCCCACCTACTGGGCGATGCCAGTGTGACATTATAACAGGATATACCCCAATTGTTCCGCGGCGGGCCCCGCGCGCGGCCCAAATTAGATTGCAAAAATAGCAATCGAAGGGTTTAATCGCTGCGGTTCTTGAATGGTAAAGTCCATGTTCTTCTTAAAATTCACAGACTTTGTACTGAGTAGAGAGGGGCCTACACCATTCTATATAAGTATATTGGAAGTGCAGGCCGAAAGGTTGGAGGTACGATGGATCTCATTGTGCGATTGATAACACTTATTGGAAAAAAACTATTTTATACGACAAAACAATGTCAGAATACAAGGATGTCGAAAAGAAAGATGACATTTGGAAACAGATTGCAGATGAGACAAGCCTGGCGGCGTAAATGGTTCACGTGGAAGGAGTTTGAAATAAAGAATGTTCGCACAAACACACAAAACTGCCTTCGATAGGCCTACAAGAGCGCGAAGTAAGTGCTCAACCTGATAGGCCTACATGTACACTATAAAACAGCCCAATGAACAGAAGTTGTCATAGCCAGCGCAAAGTGCATTCAATTCAGGCCAACACACCGACTGAAAAAATTAGGCCTAAATCAACCCGCCCTCTCCATCATGATGAAACAAAACAACCCACGGCTCGTCGTAATGAAAACGCTCATGCACCATCGCTAAAGATAGAGACTGAACTCAAACCACTTCTAAATATAAATCCACGTGCTTCTCAACCTCGGCGCCACATCGAGATCGAATTAATTACACAAACCATCGTATAGGTATTTGCTCTCGAGCCCGAGATTGAATGTGTGCTCATCAGCCTCCGTCCCACTTTCGGACTCCGTCGGTAATAGCTGGCCTATGTAAACCCCGCATGGATTTTAACCAATCGGATTCATTTCTTAATTATGAAATCGGTAGAAAACCACAAAATGCCCGAAAAAACATATTAATCGCAAACTAATCGGTTTTATTATTAGCCCGGGCACTACTAGGCATAAAAAGTAACATATACCAGCTGAATGTTTTGAAAGCCGATAATAATTTAGTGCCGAAAAGTGCGTCGAAAGCTCATTTTGAACCAAATATAATGGTCACTAAAGGGACTATAGGCCCACGTGAACCAATAAATAAAAATAAATAAAGATACAGGGCGAATACCTCGGTATCGGAATCGGAGTCGGACATCTTTATCAAAGAGGCCTACGTGCCACGTATCGATTTTGAAGGTATAAACACCGCCCGCGATTATACGCCCCAGTGGGAACAGCTTACCTAATCTGTGCCGCTGCGGCTTGCCGTCGTGGGAAACGCGGCGTTTTTTGCATGGCGGCAAAACGCGTCAGTGGGTTCAGGCCTTTACGCGTTTACGCGTATAGCGTAGAGCGTAGTCAATATTATACGCATACGCCCCTTGACGCTAGTCGTGTGGGCTAGGTCAAGTAATCATGCGCCAAGGTCACATGGCACTGTAAAGGAGTTCTTAATAAAATCGTCGTGTCTATGGTTTGGGGTGGATTGTGAGGGCGCCGTTGATATTATTAATGAAGTGAGTGTCATTTGCAAGTGTATTAGGGACAGATATTAGGATGTCATTTCATCGATTTGCATGAATCTGGCTATTCTGGGCGCATTGATACAGATGGCTATTTTTCGTGCGACTTCAAGTGGCGGCAGAGACAAATTTCGCGTCTTTCACGTCTCGCGAGATTTCTCGAGACACAAACATTAGAATTTTTTAAAACCTCTCTAACAAAGGTTTAGTGTCCTTCCTAGAACTGTGTGAAATTTCATTAAAATTGATTATTTCCTTCGGGTAGATATTGCGTGGCGATTAGGCCTCAAATGTACACGAAATGTACAGGCGGTGTATTACTGTACTTTGCCCGTGTGGGGAGCTCATTGACTCAAGGTAGAAAATTTTTTACGCTCTACGCGTTACGCGCTAGCCTACGCTATACGGGCACGCGTAGGGCGTAGAGCGTAACGCGTTGACGCCAGGTACCATATTTTTATCTATTGGTAATACATTTTAGGGTCTAAAACCGGGAAGAAAAAAGTTAGCTGTATATGGACAGTTGAATTTGTAATACAAGCCTGTATAAGTATTGCAATGGAATTCCAATGAACGATTCTAAGAATCTTAATTAGGGGTATAAAGCTACTGAATTGAAATGTCCATCATGTGATTTCCGACACCTCAGACATCAGACTGACCAAAAATCCATATTGGATCTGTTCGGCAAATTGGTACTCAAAATCGGGCTGGCTCATGGACTATCTAGGCTGCTCCCACTGAAAAATTCATTCCCATTGAATTTTAGTCTCGCGCAACCAGCCCCTCGTTCATACTCCGCACAGCGAAACCTTAGCATTATAGTCCAATAGAATAAGCTGCGCATGACCAGTAGATCTTGCGCATGCCCAGTAGATCTTGCGCATGCCCATTAGTTGGTCGGCGAAGGGCCGGTATAAAGTAAATGAATGTCCCTGACATACAGTGTGCCAGGTACAGTCAGTGTCGGCTTTGCGCCATCACTCAATGTACCTGGTACATTCATTGACAGGCGACCTAGCTGACATTGCCTGTACGGTACAAGTTCCGTTTTAACCGTCGGATCATATCATAGACTGTACCAGCAAAGCCTTGGTGTGTAGCTCAGTTATAATAGACCAATCTGGCTACTCAGGGGTCGGGGTTTGGAGTTAGTGCTTGGTCATAGTGTCTGTCTGTCTGTCTGTCTGATGGTCTGAAGGTCTGTCTGTCTGTCTGTCTGCGTGCGTGCGTGCGTGTCTGTCTGTCCGGTCTGTCACACCCTGTAACTTTCTTCCTGCAACAGTTTACAGACCTGGAAATGTGACCTACCCCAAGGTAACATGACCTGAGCTACAAGATGGAATGAAAATTTCAGGTCTCCGATACCTGGTTCATGGTGAAACTGATATATCAAAGGTTGAGATTGAACTGGTGTCGCAACATCGTAGCTCACCAAGGATGTTATTGCAACTGAAATTTTCGGTTTGTACCTGCTCGTTCGCATGATATTTGCTGATATCATGGCGAGATTTGATATGCAAATTTGATAACATGAGAAAAATCATAACCTGGTGATGGTTGAAGCTTAAAACCTTCACCTACACCTAGGTTATCAAGGATGACCTTTCGGATTACGCAATGACCTTTAAGGTCAGCGGTCAAGGTCAAGGTCAAACAGTTCTAAAATGCAAATCTGCCCAGAATTTCAGGAGAAAACTAATTAGAAGCCTGCATTAACCATCTCCTGTAGGTTTAATCAAGGATCCCTGTTCCAGTTACGCAATACTTCTCAAGGTCAGAGGTCAAGGTCACAGTTAACCAGCTCTAGAGTAGTAAACTTCTCATCGGAAACCATTGACATCGCTCCGATGTCCTTCTCTTGTTCGGATTAGAGGTTTTAGCATTCAGATTAAGTGTTTTAGATATGGCCCGTTGGTGAGGGGTTAGGGTAATATGATTGGGGTTAGGGTTAATCTGAGGTTAGCTACGAAAATTTCGTGTTTGAGGTTTAGGGATTAGGGGTTGAACTATTTACTGCATCAGTTCATGTAGGCCTGTGTGGTTTATGGTTATGAATATGATCACATCATTGGTCCTTATGCCTGTTAGTATGATTCAACGAGATTGATTTCCAGAAGTAGATCATAAGGGACTATGAAAAAAAAATGTTTTACATATTTAATTTCCTGTCGTAGGCCGTCACTGGATGTACCAAGAACATTCTATGACATGGTACATTCATCTTCGTTACACCGGCATTCAAAGGTAGAATCAATTTCTCATGTTCAAACCCACCTCCTGCATTGTGTTGCTCATGCCGGTTGATTAGGATCAACCGCAATCCGCTGGTTGGCTCGCATGATTATAAGCAGTGAGGTAAGGCGTTGTCAGTGGACGAAAGTTGGATGACTGAAAAGGCGCAAAGGCCTTGTGTCACTCGTACACAATACGTCGAATTAAGCCTATGAATAATGATTGATGTGGGCTAGGCCAGCGTAATTTTGTCATCGCCGAGTTCACATGGACAGCTTTTCATGTTAAGCTTTTTTTGTAGGCAATGAACACATTTGGCAATCGCTTCATTGCATAGTTACTAAGTATAGCTATGCTCACAACAAAGCTGAAGTTGCTGACGCGCGCATACTAGAAGTAATGCCTGATTGAAATAAAAACCTCCTTATTGGGACCAGGCCACTAAGAATGTATAACGTCAGCTGGTTTAAAAGATTCTTTGTCAAGAAACTCGTGTGGGCCTGATAGAAAAATGCTTGTTTTATCCCTTCGAAGACAACACCGTTTCAGTAACACATTACATTTACATCCCTTAGGCTCCACAACCCATCTGACCCCTCTAAAACGCGTTTCAGAGGGGTCTAGATAAGAGATCTAAGTAAAGAGTTCCCCATATACTTTATTTAATTTACTTTCGGCCATACTTAATAAAGTGTGTTCATTCGTGTCCTTTGTGTGCAAAAAACTGAAAGATGTTGATATTGCGTAATCCTATTGTTTTCCTTCTCTGCCTGATTTATAACAAAATGGAAAATAGGCTGTTGCCTTGCCGGAAAGTTATGCAGTTGAACAGAGAATTCTTTGCTATATCAAAAAACTGCTTAAAATTTTCAAATCCGATGAAAATTAACGATTTTACAATGCTAAGTTTGCAGCCTGTTTGGGCCTAACCATTATGCATTCCCCCTTGTCTTGATACACACGATTGCTTAATGTGTAGAGGATTGGAATGACTCACTTATAACCAGAGGGGTGCGAGGTGTAATTAGGTCAGTGGCTCAGATTAACCAGGTGATGTAAGATTATGTAAAATTAGTCAATGTGGGAAGGTGTATTTCTGCAACATATTCTCTAAGGCCCTGTTTATCAAATGCACGTCTGGATGTTCATAACACTACCACCAGCACAACGAGAGATTTTAGGAAATGTTTGACAATTTTTAGCCCGCTTGGCCGCAAGGCCCAGCAGGGCTTATGCTGTGGTTGGGGTCGTTGAGTGGTGGTCTGTCGTGCGTCAGTCCGTACGGC
>NMRB01000098.1:297370-308856 GCA_002633025.1 Notospermus geniculatus
CCCCCCCCCCCAGCCATGGAAGTGTGTGTGGTTAATAGAAGTCGCCCAGAAATTTCTGACAGGTCCCCGCGGATAACAGTGCTGTTTCACGCTGCCATTATAACTACCGGTACCAATAATTGCATAATTCCTTGGTATAACTTGACTATTTGAGCAGACTATTGTCCATGTAAGTAGGACTTGCATCCCTAGCTCTCCCATTCACATCACTCTGGCATGAGCCGCCCAATTCAGCGACCTCGAAACTGCTTCATTATCAACTCACATCTAAGTCTGGTGTGAATATCGAGTGGATAGAAGCGGGAAAATGATCTGACTGCAAAAAGCTCGGTCAAAATGTAATTTTGCGATCACGCATATTTTGCGTGATCCGTATTTTGCGAAAAATTTGCGAGGCAAATGCGAGGTCTTCATGAATACCACGCATCGCATAATTTGCGTCCACGCAAACCCATCGCAACGCAAATATTTGCGATCTCTTCGTGAATTAGGCCCCAGGATCTTCACGTCTGTTCTCTTCATCTCCCTTGGACCTACACCCGTCTGAAAGTGAAAGGAAGAAAGCCGTGTAGTTCTTGAGTTCTGGTTAATACGTAGAGAATTTTAAACCTGCAGTTACCATAAATATGGCCACTATTAAAATGTTACTATACAAGTCGAACTTTTTTCTTTAGAATGAAGTGGTTGGAGCTGAATGTTTAAAATTTCCAAGAAAGCTACCTTGGAATACAAAGTCCCAGTGGAAACTGGTAGCATTGAATCATTGCTTTTCAGAATCTCGCTGACGTTGGTGGTTCTTATTTTTGTGCCCTTTCCCCAAACTCTATTTTGTGATGAGGGTTCTTTTTTGGGGAAGTCAACAGTATAGAAGCTCTGCCTCTTCAGGGATGCCTTTGCCTCAGAATCTGTGCTATCGTATCAGATCTTTGTCTGAATTCATCGAGTTTTATTATTAAACAGAAATGGCCTGTCAGGGTTGGATTTGGATCTGTTCAGAAATGGTAACCTTGCTCAAGATGATAGGTTACTTACTTAGGATTCTTTTGAAGGGCATAGCGTCTCCCTTGGTCCGCAAATATATCATTATCAGAAGAATGAGCAGGAGAATGATGGTGCACACTATGAAGGTTATTGCCAGTCCCTTCCATGGCTGATCTGATAGGTCGGCAATAACCCCGTCCTTCTCCTTCAGAATCTGTTCCAGGCGCTTTGTCGTCTTCAAAGAATTTTGCAGGAGGTATTCAACACCTGAAGAAAGATACCACGTTTTCATAATGCTTGTGGTGTCATAGTTGACGGCAAAATAACGCCATGTCGTTAGGGTTAGGGTAGTGCTAGTTGTTCTTAATTTGTGTGTGCTGAATGGAGGGTTAGGTTTTTTATCATATACCCGAGTAGAGTATGTTCCGCGGTACCGCCTGGAACTGCAGCATTTTTCGTCAAAAACACCGCACAAAAACTAACGAAATCGACGTGGACGAATGCTGGCCGTCCTAAAATCACATTTCATGTTCAATAATACAAGAACTGTTCGACTAATATGCTACAGATCGCCTGAAATCGAAGGGGGATGTCCGCTCCGACCACCATCATGATCCGGGGTGTGATACGCGTTCCGTATCATCCCACTGAGATGATACGCCCTCCCTTAACTAATAGTCTAAGCTTTGATTTAAGGGGCTTTGCGAGGCCTTTTGGCTCACTTCCTGGAAAGACGCGGCCGTCTCACTCCGCTGGGCTCACTCCATCAACATACATGGCGGATATGCATGCGGTGATACAAGTGGCATCGGTGGGGTATTTTTGTCATTTTTTGCGCTTCTTGTGGTATATGATAAATATAAAACAACACTCGTGAGATTTCCGAGGAAGCAGAACACACTCGTGATGATCTTTTGCCCGGAACCCCCACGACCTTCGGTTGCCCGGAACCCCCACGACCTTCGGTCTCGGGGGTTCCTGGCAAAAGATCACCACTCGTGTGTTCTGCTACCTCGGAAATCCCACTCGTGTGGTTTTATGATTGTACTGCCGCTGTTGTGATATGGTTTCAATTCTGATACTTCGGGGGGGGGATTTTTTAACGATTTTTGGATTCAGTCACTTATACAACATAACTCCAGGGAGTCTTACTCTGAAAAAGTTCCCACTTTTTGCACTTTAACACTGCTGCAGTACAGATACGTGGAGATTGGCCTTTCCTTTAGATACCCACACTTCGGCGGGCACTTCTTAATTGGGAGTTGAGAATGACATATGACGTCACATTTCTCACATTCCATGCTCGCCTTCATCAACACCTCATCTTTCTTACACACTGGCTCTCCAGCCGCCATGACTGGAAAAAATACAGATGTTTAGTTGTACTCGACCTGACACTCACTATCTGCTGAATTACCCCAAATTTTATACAAAGAATAAGGAATCAGGATTAATGGGCTAAATTTTTCGGTGAACGACTAAAGATTTTTATGTAAAATACTTGTAAACAATTTCTAATTAAGATGTCTAAATGTTGCTTTTTGGCAGCCAGTGCACATTTTGTAACGAAATTCAGAATCCCTGATCAGTGCGCCGAAAAAGGTCACCGAGATCGAATAAGCCGCAACGATCAATATAGGATTTCCATTGTAGGCCTATGTCATGGAGTACGTCATTTCCGATCGGGAGGGTAGCCCACATGGACATGGAACCACATTTTGTGATGCCAAAACAATTTCATCTGCAAAGATCACACTTAATTGAATAGAGACGAATGGAACATTCTAGATCCATTGGAATATTCTAGAGCCATCGGCCGATGACCATTTTCCCCTGAACAAGAATAACACAGCTGATACTGGTTAAGATAGCCTAATGTATCACGATTTTCATCAACCCAAAGTAAAATATACCTACTGCCGGCTGAGAAAGCGATGAGATTTAACTGTAACAATTACGAGTAATTCATTCATAACAGGAGCTCGACACGACATATTGGTTGAATCAGCATTGAGAAACACATGTGAATGAGAATTTCCCGTCGGGAACCCCTAGTCTCGCGCCACCTGATTTTTTGCCTTATATATTGTTCCAATCGACGTCATCTTCGGAGGTACTCGGCTACATTCGGGCGGCCATCGTAACCTACCTCGACTGTATATAGGAGCCTCGGCGTAGTAATCATCTCGCAAATCACGAGATAATTCAGTGATTCGCCGCAGTGAGTGGGTCGTCTGTGACATTGACCGTAACCTTCCGCACTTGATGATATAGTGCAGACCAATGCTGATACNCTGTGGTCTGTCAGGGGATGCGACTGGGTGTGACATCTCGTGAGGCCTACATACTGCCGGCTTAAGAAGTCATTATTACTGCAACAAATGCGAGTAATACATTCATGACACCACGAAATCGACCTAAATCACCTTGTATGAGCAATAAATTTTCCGTTGCGTCCATGGAATTTTACCCCAAACAAAAAATGATTAAAAATTTTGATTCAAATATTTTTTAATTAAGAAACAATTTTGTGTGTTTATTTCTTGTGGGATGGTTCAAACAAAACACACGCAACTCAAACTTACGTTTCATTTTTTCATTACACTGTACGTGTATGTACTATAGACGAGTTGCAGAAATAGAATTAGTTCAAAAAAGCAAAAATAAAGTCAAACCAGACGGCATAATCATGCCGTTTTGACCACTGCGTTGTAACCGACCCCCGTATTGTTGGCGACCACGTCTTTTGATTCGTATGCACCATACAAATGAAAATTTCTAAAGATTTCGAAGCGATATGAATTTCTTCATAAAATTCCTGCTGCCTCGGTCTTATCTTATATCACACCGACCAACGTTTCTTGTGGCAGCATTGACCAAATGGTTTATTTCAACCGAAGCTGTCCTCGGTTGAATGGCAGCCAGTCCCTGACTTCCAGTGTTCGTAACTGCAGAACGTCGGAGAACATTGAAATGTCATTTTCAGTAGCAACACTCACAACCCCTAATTGGTAACTTAGATCATTCAGATCGATAGATTTGAACAGTCTTGTTGAGCATGACCGAAGAAGTAGACCTCGGGGCAAGATGGCGCTGTCCGATATACATCAGAGATACGATGTTGGCACGAATCGTTCTCTGACGTTCAGATTGTTCTTCTGCATTTCCATGATTTCTGTCATTTTGTAGTCTGACGCAGCCAGCCCTTTTGTTCGTCTTGCTCCACACATTACAAACTCTTCATGCACGTGGTGCGGTTTGTCCAGATTTGCAAACAACGGCTCGGTGCTCGAGACTAACAGCAATTTGTTAAATCATGAAATTGCCAACATCAGTGCTGCGATTCAACGCGCCATTGATGACGTCACCTACTGATACTAGTGTGACATTTACCAGTGTTTCCGTATGTCAATGTTTCCCCTCATTGTTTGGAAACGCTGACAGATAAAATTGGCACGTTTCTCTGTGCGTCCCGAATTGTCGCAGTTTCTGTCAGACAATAGTATAGTATAGTGGGGATAGCGCCTTTTACCGCACACCCCCTTTCGGCCAACAAATCTGTAAAATCGACCGTGAAATTCTGAAATTAATTTGGAGGAAATCATTGAAATTCACCAAAGATTTCAATGTTTCTAGCACAGTGTGCCCCCTCTTTCCCGAAATTCTGGATCTGCTCCTGGCAGTGCAGACTCAAAGCCCTTTTCATCAACAGAAAACACTGTGGTTTTTTGGTAAAAACAAAATATAAAATTTATTTTCTCTTCAGAATCGCCGAATACAACATGGAAACTAATGTCATGGATAGAAATACGTGTACAATGCAACATATTTACGATTCAAAAGATGAACAGATGAAGGTGTCATGTTAAAGATAGAGAGAAGCAGTGAAAAGGTCACTTGCCTAAAAAAGAGTGCCTAAAATTAAACACCAAAATGTAGACTGACAGAGTTAGGCCACATCAAAAAAAATCTTTAGTTTAGCATCAGTCATACTTGTAAAAAGTGAGGAGGGAGGAGGGTTTCTTTTTTTTAATACTGAAATGGACTGTGATCATCGAAAGAGAGCTTGGAAGCATTGCCCCATTTATCATACAATAGACAAATCCTTAGTATTAACTCGAAAAAGGTTTTTATTCAAAAAAATACATATCTGAGTCACCCTGGAAAAGGCATGTGTAGACAAGAAACCACACTTTTTGACAGCCAACATTATAATGTGAGAAAAAATTGAAGGAAAAAAATTTTTTTTGAAAAAATAAATTTGTTTTGAAAAAAAATTTTTTTTGAGGCGGCGAGAAAATTCGAGGCGGGCGCTGATGCTAAACTAAAGATTTTTTTTATGTGGCCTTAAAACAATAGGCCTGGAAGATGAAGACCGTGGACGACCCTCCAGACGCCCAAGTCAAGTCCCAATTGCTCATTTTTTTTCACAATGACCCCACAATTGAGCCACCCCTTGATTTTAAAGAGATATCTGTTTGTGCAAAAGCTTTCCCTAATAGTTAGGTCTGACTGGATGAGAGGCAGGTTCAATGGTTCATGAGAGACAGTTGTTTCTCACTCGAGCAGAGTAAAATCATGAAGAACACTATAAAGACACTGAAACTGGACGGATTTGGCATTCCGGTATTAGTACAAAACAAATACCGGTACACACCTATAACACCATAAAATTATCGTTCATATATCATAAGAGAATAGAAATGGATTTCTTCATTGACACAAAAATGCCCCATTAGGTTGTTCACTATGAAATCATATGAATACCTGTATCAACAGCAAAACTTCAGATATTCAACACCAGTGGCCTATTCTTGCAATATTGCAAAGGTGGCACTGAAAAGGGTCAAGTATGGATTGCACAGTAGTTGTTTGATAGGTTTTGTGCAGCAATACATCATATGTACCCGGCGCCATTTTTGTGCAGGAACTGGAAGGCAGGGAGGTGACTAACAACATTTCATGGATCAGATATTGATCAGCTTATGACGTGGAGGCTAAAGTTGGTTACATTTGAGCCTGACTAGAACAGCAATATCTGGCACAAGATGAGAAGCACTCAGAACAAACAACCAAAATTTTAATTGCACCACTAGAAGCCAGACATTAATGGCAACAGGCTTGATGACGAACAATCCTTATTACGTAAACCGAAGAAGTAGACCCCGGGGCAAGATGGCGCTGTCCGATATACATCAGAGATACGATGTTGGCACGAATCGTTCTCTGACGTTCAGATTGATATTGTTCGTGCCTCTCTCACATGTTTTGGTCAAGCACTCAGCAGTTCGCCCTGTCGAAGACGAAGACAACAAGATTTTCTATTCCATCTCTGTGGCCTTGTCCGCGAACCTGGCGGATTGTCCTCCGTCATGGATGAGCGTGATGGCGTCTCGACGGGTGACGTGTCTGGTTGTGACCCGTGTGGCTGTGGTCTGTCAGGGGATGCGACTGGGTGTGACATCTCGTGAGGCCTACATACTGCCGGCTTAAGAAGCCATTATTACTGCAACAAATGCGAGTAATACATTCATGACACCACGAAATCGACCTAAATCACCTTGTATGAGCAATAAATTTTCCGTTGCGTCCATGGAATTTTACCCCAAACAAAAAATGATTAAAAATTTTGATTCAAATATTTTTTTAATTAAGAAACAATTTTGTGTGTTTATATCTTGTGGGATGGTTCAAACAAAACACACGCAACTCAAACTTACGTTTCTTTTTTTCATTACACTGTACGTGTATGTACTATAGACGAGTTGCAGAAATAGAATTAGTTCAAAAAAGCAAAAATAAAGTCAAACCAGACGGCATAATCATGCCGTTTTGACCACTGCGTTGTAACCGACCCCCGTATTGTTGGCGACCACGTCTTTTGATTCGTATGCACCATACAAATTTAGATACAAGATTTCGAAGCGATATGAATTTCTTCATAAAATTCCTGCTGCCTCGGTCTTATCTTATATCACCCCGACCAACGTTTCTTGTGGCAGCATTGACCAAATGGTTTATTTCAAACCGAAGCTGTCCTCGGTTGAATGGCAGCCAGTCCCTGACTTCCAGTGTTCGTAACTGCAGAACGTCGGAGAACATTGAAATGTCATTTTCATCATCGGAACTCGTCAGAAAGTATAGAACACGTAAAAAAACAACAAAATGCGAATATTTATCTCGTCTTTATCTATCCAAATACAAGTTTGTACAGTCATTGACATAAGTTTATCTACACCTACTACCTTGAATATTTCAAATACTACTGGGCCAATTTTAACACGGTTTGTACCACATGAAAGTCTGTCCTCTTGGCCATATTTCTACATCAAAATTTTGGAAATTTGGAAATATCATAATTATGTAATAGCTCATTATAAAAAGCCCTAAAAATCTACATTTTTATTACGGAATTTTTTTGTGACTTTTGTTACAGTGTTGATAGAGTGGAAGTTTCTAAGGATTTTGAGCTTTGTTTCATCAAAATATCTTGAGTGGTTGCTGACATATTTGAGATTATCAAAATTTCGATAATTTGAGAATTTCCAAATTTTCACAAAATTTTGATATTAGTAGACAGAGCTCACCTAAAAACGTAGGAGTATGAAGTTTTGGAACTTTTAGCGTAAACTGGTTAGAAGTTTAAAGCATGTCTTAAGTTAAGGAGTTATTTTCAAATATGAATATCTTTGCCCAATTAACGCAAAAACTTCCAAAATTTTGTAACCCATATTCTTAGGTTAGCTTCAACTATTGGCATCAAAATTTCCTGAAAAACAAGAAAATCTCAAATTATCAAACTTTCGATAATCTCAAATATCTCAGCAACCACTCGAGATATTTTGATGAAACAAAGCCCAAAATCCTTAGAAAGTTCCATTCTATCAAAACTGGAACAAAAGTCGCAAAAGAAATTCCATAATAAAAATGTTGATTTTTAGGGCTTTTTCTAATGAGCTATTACATAATTATGATATTTCCAAATTTCCAAAATTTTGAAGTAGAAATATGGCCAAGAGGACAGACTTTCATGTGGTACAAACCGTGTTAAAATAATATTGGCCCAGTAGTATTTGAGATATTCAAGGTAGGTGTAGATAAACTTATGTCAATGACTGTACAAGGTACACATTTGACAAATTCCCAATCTTGTTATCATTTTTCTTCCAACCTACATTATCAACTCACAAAAGCAAGTTGATATGAATTTTAATAGTGGACAGACCAGCAGAGTCGTACAAAAGTCTGGTTAATCATGAAATTTTAGTTGTTAGTTAAAAAAGTTGTTTAGTTTTCTATGGGTCTATAAACGTTTAAAGTGCACAACTGAATGACAGATATGTTACAAAAATGAGACAAGTTTATAAGGTTAAGTAAAAGACCCCATTCAAGCGAGGAACATGAGTAGCTTGAGATGGCCTCTCCCGTACTGAACAGGGCCAATAATGCTTTGGCTTCGACCCTGATGGAAAATTCTAATACAATACAACACAGACAATACAGTGCAATACAATATAATACAACACATACTATACAAAAAATGAGTACATTAAACAACGAAGAGAACTGAATTAAGATGGTGATGTACACGAGTTTGTTCTACTAAGAACACAGTCGTCAATGGGATGGTTGGAATATACCATCAACAATCACATCTTTTGATGGCATTTCATCATCATCATCTTCAACTTCGTCTGTTGTTTTTTGACTACTCCTGCAGGGGATGCTTGCATCTCTGTGTCTAATGGTACCCAGTCTCTGAGGACCGGGTGGGTTACAGGTTGGAACAATATGACGGCCTGCACCATCGTTGATTACATCTTTAGGAGGTTTTTCATTATCTAAAACCTCAGAAGTTGTTTTTTCCCTTCCGGGAAGTATGCCTGCATCTTTAAGTTTAGTGGCAGGTCTCGGATGACCCGGTGGGTTACAGGTTGGAACAATATGAAGGCCTGCACCATCGTTGATTACATCTTTAGGAGGTTTTTCATTATCTAAAACCTCAGAAGTTGTTTTTTCCCTCCCGGGAAGTATGCCTGCATCTTTAAGTTTAGTGGCCGGTCTCGGATGACCCGGTGGGTTACAGGTTGGAACAATATGAAGGCCTGCACCATCGCTGATTACATCTTTAGGAGGTTTTTCATTATCTAAAACCTCAGAAGTTGTTTTTTCCCTCCCGGGAAGTATGCCTGCATCTTTAAGTTTAGTGGCCAGTCTCGGATGACCCGGTGGGTTACAGGTTGGAAGAATATCGTTGATTATATCTTTAGGAGGTTTCTCATTATCTAAAACCTCAGAAGGTGTTTTACCACAGTTGGATACAATATTTTCATCTGTAGCATCAGTAGTGTCATCAGAAGCACTGGCAGGAAACGTTGGAATACTTTCATAATCTGGGTCTTCCCTGACATTAGTACCCTGCTCGTCAGAGCTGGTGGCAGCAATAATTGGAGTTCCTTCCTCTGTTCTTTCCGAGTTGATACCCCGCGGGTCAGAGGGTCTGCCGAGAGAATCTGGTGGGGGTCCAGGAGTGCCTTCATGATCTGTGTCACGTCGTTGAGTAAGTAGTGTTGTAACAACTTCAGCAAATCTGTCAATTTCTTCATTTGTCCGTTCTGTTTTCTTCTTGTAGCGGAAACCTGAAATGGAGGTGAAGGAAGCATGGACCTGTCTTGCACTATCAGCAATGAGGCTGATTCATATCTCTGGAACGAAATGTAAGTTTACAAACAGTCTTTGAAATGCTCTCTTTGCAGGAGTGTTTAAAGCTGACGTGACCAAACAAAAAGCCCCCATGCGACGAGCAAGAGAATTGCAAACGCCCTGCAAGCACCTCAAAACGAAGGCTCAGAACATGATATACCCCACGACGCCAGGAGGGCGCCACCTTATTTGTTGGCCCCGCTGGGAATCGAACCCGCGCCGTGTTATCTTTGTTTCACCGTCTTCCCCTTTCGGCCACCGAACTTGTTAGAAGACGTCTCATGATTTCTCTTATTCGTAGTACTCTTACGTAAGTCAAAGGCCTACGTCTATGACAAACACAAATCATGTCTCTGTCAGCTGGCTCGTTGGCCGAGTGGATAGAGTGGTCGATTACATATCAGAAGATCTACGGTTAGAATCCCTTCTAAATGACTACAATTTTTTTTCTTTGGGTAGTGAAAGAGGTATCCGGAGATGTTGACAGCTCTGTGCCTGCATGAAGGCAAATAAGGTGGCGCCCTCCTGGCGTCGTGGGTATATCATGTTCTGAGCCTTCGTTTGAGGTGCTTGCAGGACGTTTGCAATTCTCTTGCTCGTCGCATGGGGGCTTTTTGTTCGGTCACGTCAGCTTTAAAGGCACTCCATGAAACATTACAGAGGAGCATCGTTCTTGAAAGGTTGTGCAGAAAGTAAAACACTGGAGAGGCAAAACCAAACAAAAACAAGATGACCCATATAGGGGTTCTTCACTGACGCCACAACAGTCAGGTGACTACAAAAAAATTTCGCTGTGTTCATGCAGTCTCGGTCACCCAGCCGCTGTTTCGAATCTGGGGATCGAACAAGCGTCTGGGATCAAACTGCGAAATTACTGTTTGGATGCTTACCAAGATCCTGGTACACTCACTGAACCATCCGCAAATTCATTCATCCAAATAAATGCTGATTGGTCATTTTCTTGGTCACATGATGTAAACATGGTGACCAAAACACAAAAATGACTGAGACTGATAGCTACCAGCTACAGCCAGTAGTGATCAGGAATGAAGTGTTTTTATCAGACATTTCGACGTGTTCGGTGTTTTATTGGTGTGATCATGCACGGTGACCATTTTAAAGCTAACCATACCATGCCATTGGATCTAGCCTTCTTAGTAGGTAGCTCAGGAGAGAGCAGGCGTAAAAAGAGAGACTGAGTTGAGTGAGTGAGTCTGACCCGAAATTCGCAGTTGCGCGAGACTACCATCGAACAGTAAAAATCAAGTTTGAGGCCAGACTCTGTAATGGTAATGAAAGAGTCTGGCTGCGCGAGACTGGTGTTCATGCCGTGATGGCGGTTGACATTTTGACGGCCAATACGGTGGCATCGTGTCGTCTTGGAAATGTGACGTCACGTGAAGAACCTCGAGTGTAAGTCTGCCGGTGTCGAGGGAGCCCGTTCTGCCATGTCTGCTTGTCTCTTCCTTGTGAACATACCTTTCATGAGAAAGAATGTTGTTATTCCAAGGCCCAAAGCTATGATGGATCCCACCAGAATATACGTCCAGTCGGTCGATGACTCGGTTATTGTGTTCAGAAACGTCGTCGTATTGGCTTGCGATGAGAATGGATGAAGTGGTGGGCTGGAGGGTCTCACCGACGATCTGTATGCCATGATGGCATCATAACATTCTGTAAAAGATTAGAGCTTTTATCAAACAAGACGGCCGACATTGCAACTTCATTGCCCAGAATTGAAATGAACCAAGGTCCGCCTGAGTAGAGATGGTTTGGACATTCATTTCACTGGGGGGGGGGGG